>CAUYUJ010015107.1:102500-123802 GCA_963575745.1 Prorocentrum cordatum | reverse complement strand
CTCTCTCTCTCTCTCTCTCTCTCTCTCTCTCTCTCTCTCCCCCCCTCCCTCTCTCCTCCTTCTCTCACTATCTCTCTCTGCTCAAGGTGAGCTGCTGAAGCAGAGCTGCCCAAGCAGATGGCTGCTCAGAGAGCAGAACCAGACAATGAGACCTGCGAGAATGTCTCAAGCGAACCCAGCGCTTCTTCGAAGAAGTCTCAAGCGAATCAAGCATGTTTTCAAGGATGTCTGAGGCGAAGCGCACAATTCTGCAAGAACGTCTCGAGGGGGGCCAAATGTTGATTCGAGGAAATCTCAAGCAACATGATTATTCTTGAGATCTCTCTCTCTCTGATCTTTCTCTCTCTCTCTCTCTGTCTCTCTCTCTCTCTCTCTCTCTCTCTCTATCCCTCTCTCTTCTCTCTCTCTCTCTCTCTCTCTCTCTCTCTCTCCGGCTCCACAATCCCCTCCTCTCTCTCTCTCTCTCTCTCTCTCTCTCTCTCTCTCTCACTATCTCTCTCTGCTCAAGCTGAGCTGCTGAAGCAGAGCTGCTCATGCAGATGGCTGCTCAGAGAGCAGAACCAGCAATGAGACCTTCGAGAATGTCTCAAGCGAGCCCAGCGTTTCTTCGAAGATGTCTCAAGCGAATCAAACATGTTTTCAAGGATGTCTGAGGCGAAGCGAACAATTCTGCAGGAACGTCTCGAGCGAGGCCAAATGTTGATTCGAGGAAATCTCAAGCAACAGCACCATATGCTTATTTCAAGCAGATCCAGCAGCGATGTCCAAGCATCGACTCGACAAGCATCGACTCGAGAACAACATTCGTGATTAGCCTCTTTGGCTCAAGCCTTTCGAGCAAGGCTTTCGAACCTCTCGAGCAGGCCACCACTCCAGCAAGCCTTTCGAGCCTGTCGCGCCTCGCGTGCGATGAGCACGCCTGTCAAGCGGCAGTCAAGCTTGTCGAGCTTGTGGGGCCTTTCAAGTCCGAGCCCGGCGGACGCTCCGACCTCCCGCAAGAAGCTTCGAGCCTCGCCTCACTTGTCCGAGGAGGCCAAGAGCAATTTCTTCAAGGATCTCGAGCACAAGAGGCTCGAGGCGGAGCAGGCCGAGAAGGAACGCCTCGCAGCCGCAGCTGAGCGCCGAGCGAAGGCGAGCGCCGAGGGCAAGGTGCTCGACCCCGCCGGCTTCGGCCGAGGCGTCGCCCGAGGACCGACCAAGGGCGGCAGACCCGAGGGCGCGAATCGCAAGTGCACGGGGGCGCGCAAGCCCCGAGCAGCTCCCACCCTGCGCCGAGACCCAGCAGCGCAGTGCAAGCTCCAAGTCGTCCTCGACTGGCGCGAGCAGGCCGAGAAGCACGAGGTCGCGGACATCAGCCAGCTGCCGAGCAACGCCAAGGCGCAGCTCATCGAGAAATGGCACTGGCCCTACCTCACGGTCAAGAGCTGGACCGAGAAGAGAGCGGCTTTCGAGAAGCTGGTCGCCTCGGAGAGGCTCGGCAAGAACGGCCTCCGAGCCTGCGGCCGAGTTCGGCCAAACGGGGCCAAGGCAGGCAAGAGCCAGGGCGCGAGGATCCAGAGCTACACTCCTGGCCTAGCATGCCCCAAGCGCCCCCTCGAGGGAGTCATGGGCCGACTCGAGGCCCGGTTCAAACGAGAACGCATGTGCGGCCGCGAGGTCCGCCACAAGACGATCCTAACGAGACTCAAGTACGAGCTCGAGTGGGAGAAAGACAAAGAAGAGCACCTCAAGGACGTGAGCCACCCCCTCTTCAACTCCCAGATCCTCGCCCGAGTCACCAAGCGGCTCCAGACCTTCAATATCAACAAACCCTGCCGCAAGGACTCCAAGTGGATCGAGGAGACCGTTATCCCGAGGCTCCACGCAGTCGGACGGAAAGGCCAACGCCTCTCCGAGCAGCGCAACAAGGGCCTTTCCGAGCCCAAGGCCAAATTGACGTGGGCCACGAGCGACCGCTTCGTCCACCTCGTTTCCAGGGGCACGGCCGAGGAACTCGCCATGTTCGTCGGGGACACCGAGAGCTTCATCGAGAACAGGCAAGCCACGAGCGTCGTCGCGGTCGACGCCACCGCGCTGTGGCTCAAGCTCAGGGGCGAGGAGAAGGTCTACCTCCACGCGAACGAGCTCGAGGGTCCTAGCCACAAGGCTCGAATCGAGAAGCTCCGCCGCAAGTTCCGCGAGACGCAGACCGAGGCAGACAAGGCAGCTTGGGAGATGGAGAAAACCAAGTTCTACCAGGAGCACGGCGACCAGAAGGAGCAAGTAGAGCAAGCGTACTCCAGCGCAGGCGACAAGTATCGCCTCACGATGATCAACATATCGAGCGTCGCGAATTGGTTCGGCCCAACCAAGGGCCCCAAGTCGAACAAGAAGCGCTCGATCCTGCTAGCGCCCTGTGCGAAGCACTGCAAGATCTCCGATATGGACCTCGAGAGCGGCAAGTGGCTCCGTGACGTCAGTTACGAGCGAAGCGACGGCGAGGCCGGGGTCTTCCGAGCAGGCGAGAACATCGGCCAGATTCTCAAGGGTTGGCGCCAAGCCCTCCTCGAGTTCGACCCCGAGCAGCGCGCCAGGATCTTCGAGCAGATTGACATCTGGGGCCAGCCTCGAGCTTGGACCGACGAGCTCATCGCGAGCTGGACGATCGACTTTATCCAAGCCGAGCACGGCCAAGCTCTCGTGTTCGCCGACTGTCTCTCGAGCCAGTGGACCGAGGCCGTCGCGCTCCGAGCGTGGCTCAAGCAGATCGTCTACGCGCCGATGGCCCCAGACGTGACGAGCTTCCTCCAGGAACCCGACGCGCACGAGCGCTCGCAGCTCAAGGCAACCATTCGCGAGGTGAAGTCCGAGATCCACTGGGCGATCGAGCAAGACTGGATGCAGAAGGTCAAGGCCGAGCCCGAGAAGAACTACAAGTACCCGAGCAATTGGGGGCCATGCGAGCGCATCTACTGCATCTCCGAGGCGCACAAGCGCTTCCGCGAGAAGAACGCCGAGACCGTCCCACTGCAAGGCATGCAAGCGAACCAGATGCTCGCAGCGAGGCCGGGAGAGGCGGAGGACGAGGAGGAGGGGGGGGAGGAGAGGAGGAGGAGGAGGAGGAGGAGGAGATGGAGGAGGAGGAGGATGGACGGAGGAGTAGAAGAGGAAAAGGAGGAGGAGGACGAGGAGGAGGAGAGGGAGTCGCTCGGCGAGGAGGAGGAGGAGAAAGAGGAGAACAAGGAAGAGGAATATCTCGAGCCTTGAGCTTCAACCCCCAGCGAATTCAAGAAAACCCTTCGAGGATTGCCGAGATAGATCCCAAGATGACCCCAAACATTTCTTCGATGTTGTGTCCAGCGAAATACACAATAATTTGAAATGTCTCAAGCGAAATAGATAATAGTTTGAAGATGTCTCACATGAAATAAGCAATAAGATGAGGATATTTCAAGCGAAATAACGATAGCTTTATGATGTCTCAAGCAATAGTTTGAGGATGCCTCCAGCGAAATAAGAAATAGTGAGGATGTCTCACACGAAGCACAATTAGTTCGAGGATGTCTCAAGCGAAATAAGCAATAGTTTGAGGATTCTCAAGCGAAATGCGCAATAGTTTGAAGATGTGTCAAGCAATAATTTGAGGATGTCTCCAGCAAAATAAATAAGCAATCGTTCTCCTCTCCTCTTCTACTTCTCCTCTTCATTTGTTATTATTCCTCTTATTTTCATTTTTCACGTTTATCTTCTTTCTTCTTTTTTATTTCTATATGTTTCTCTTAGTTTTTGATTCTGTCTGACTCTCTATCTCTTTCTCTCTCTATCTCTCCCCATGCGCCCCTGAACTTGTTTATCCCTGGGGTTGATTACCCACGGAAAGTGAGGCGCGTGAGCCACCTACCCTACACGAGCACTTAAAAATTTTAATTTTCATAAAGCGCTTGTAAACAAAATTTAATACATTTGGATCTTCAGTTTTTTTGTTTTATCCTCCTTTCTTCTTCTCTTTATCCTTTTCATTTATCATTCTACTTCTCTTTTTAAATATATCTTCTCTCATTAGGTCCTTCCGTTCTTTTTCTCGATATGATTCTCTCTTCTTTCTTTTTTTTTCTCTCGTCTCTCTCTCTCCTCTCTTCTCTCATCTCTCTCATCTCTCTCACTCTCTCTCTCTAGAGTCCTCCTCCTCTCTCTCTCTCTCTCTCTCTCTCTCTTCATCTCTCTCTCTCTCTCTCGCTCCATCTCTGCCATCTCTCGTCATCTCTCTCTCTCTCTCCATCTCTCCCACGTCTCCTCTCTCCATTCCCCCCCCCCCCGCCCCCCCCCCCCCCCCCCCCCCCCCCTGAACTTTTTTATCCCTGGGGTTGAATATCCATGGAAAATGAAGCACATGAGCTACCCTATACGAGCACTTAAACATTTTAATGTTCATAAAGCGCTTGTAAATAAAATCTAATACATTTGAACTTGAGATTTGCCCTTCTCTTTCTCCTCCTCCTCTGTTCTCTTTTCTTTTTGATTTTTCCTTTTTCTTGTTCATTTCTTATTGTTTCTTTTTATTTTTGTTTTTGCATATCGCTTTCTTCATTCCTCCGCCCGCCTGAACTGTATCATCGCCGCGGTTGATTATCCAGGGGCACCGGGGCGGATGAGCTATTCCGAGGATGTCTCAAGCGAAGCAAGCATATACTCGAGGATGTCCCAAGCGAAATGAGCATATACTGAAGGATGTCTCAAGCGAAACGGTACGTTTCTTAGGGATGTCTCAAGCGAGAACAGCAATTGCTCGAGGATGTCTCAAGCGAACCGAGAGGTTCGACGAGGATGTCTCAAGCGAAACGAGTGATTCGTCGGGGATATCTCAAGCGAAACAAGTAGACGAGGATGTCTCAGAAGATAAGGAGGAGGAGAAGGAGGAGGGAGGAGCCGCGGCGAGGCCGACCAAGCAGACCGAGCTGAAGGTCGTCACAGGCGAGGAGCCGTGGAGCTACTCCACCGAGCCTGGCCGAGGCATCGAGCCGAGGCTGGCCAAGGAGAGACTCGACGCGGTTGCGAGCTGGCCCGAGAACGCCCCCCCGATTCCCGACTGGAGCGCACTGGACGGCGAGTGCTTCCGAGTCGAGGACTTGCCGAAGGACTGCGGGGACGACGAGAACCCCCGCCTACTCGAGCTTGCAGAGCTACACCTCGAGCTCACAGACGAGCAGCGAGACGTGCTCAGGCCGCCCGAGGAGCGCGTCAAGGAGATCCAGTTCCCGCGCGCCCTCACGGACCGAGTGCGCCACCGGCGAATTAACCGCAAGAACAAGTGGGCGAGCAAGTTCCGAAGCCAGTACGCGGGCAAGCTAGCGGCCAAGTGGAACAAGGCGAAGCGCAACCAGGATGGCCGAGACGCCCTCGACAGCAAGAGCCGAGGCATCGCCAAGGCGAAGCTGTCGGGGCGAGCCCCCAAGCCGATGGGGAGCTTCGCAGAGAAGTTCAAGCAGAAGGGGAAGGCCAAGCGGAACCAGAGCGCCCAGGACAAGAAGAGAGGCCAAGCGGGCCTCAAGGAGTGCAAGGACTCGCCCTGGCACGGCGAGAGCACCGCGTCAACGAGGAGTGCGTCCACGAGGGGAGGCGCGGGAGAATCCAAGACGTCTGGGGCGTCATGGACACCGAGGGCGAGTGCCAGTTCCGAGTGCTCGAGGTCGAGACGTCGGCGATCTTCCAGATCCGCTCCAGCCAGGCTCGAGGGCCAATGGGGCGCGAGCGGAAGCCGAGCAGAAGGGCCAGCGGAAGCCGAGCGGAAGTTGGCGCAGAAACCGAGCGGAAGGGAACTCGCGCGGAAGCCGAGCGGAAGGGCAGCGGAAACCGAGCGGAGTTCGCCCCCATCCGTCGGTCCTCGAGCCTGGGAGGTCGTGGTCGAGGAGGAGTGGGCGAAGGCCAAGCCCGCCAAGATGGATCACCGAACCCTGAGGAAGGCCAGGCGCACCGAGCTGGCCAAGCACCTAGCCATCACCAACTGCGAGTTCGTCGAGAAGAACAGGACCCTCGAGCTCGGCACGATGAAGGCTCTCATTGGCGAGATCGCGGAACGAGTTGGCCAGCCGCCAGGCGTCGAGCTAATCGAGCCGACGATTGCTGTTCTCTGGGCTCGAGAAGACCATGGCGACGACGCGGCCACTGCCGAGGCGCAAGAGGGGCAGAAGGCCTGGCGCGAGAGGATCGAGAACGCCGAGGTTCTGCTCATCTGCGTCTGGTCCGACAACCCGATGTACTACGCGTACCTCAAGGTGACCGAGGAGGAATTCCAGGACGTGGCCATCGAGTACCGAGACTCTCTCAAGGTGCCGTCCGAGTCCGCCAAGGAGGCGGCCGCGAGAATCCTGCGCAAGCTCTCTGGGCCTGAGGTGGAGTGCCCCCCATCCGAGCAACTCGAGATGCCAAGTGGATGGGTGGTCCTGCGGATTGTGGGTGACGAGGTGGTTCGAGCGCGCCCTGCGCGAGCTCCGCGGCGAGGGCCGCCAGCCGCCAAGCAGCATCAGCGACATCTGCGCCCGAGGTAACGAGTGGATCGAGAAGCTGAAGAACGCGAGCGACGCCAAGCCCAAGGGCAAGGCCAAGGCCAAGGCCAAGGCCCCGGATCCGTTCGCGCCCGAGCCCAAGCACGCCAACCTCGAGGCAGCGCTGCAAGCGGCCAAGGAGTGCCAGAAATGCTTGCAGCTGAAGGATGGCAGTAAAGGCTGCCGAACCTGTATGGGCGAGCACTTCGAGCAAGTGCGCCACAAAGGCTTTTTGTCGAGGGCAGCCAAGGACTTCGAGCTCGCGTGCATGAAGCTTTAACCG
The DNA here is from genome assembly GCA_963575745.1 of Prorocentrum cordatum. Taxonomy (NCBI): domain Eukaryota; class Dinophyceae; order Prorocentrales; family Prorocentraceae; genus Prorocentrum; species Prorocentrum cordatum. The sequence continues at coordinate 116,998 of CAUYUJ010015107.1, read as the reverse complement.
CGAGGACCATCGAGCGAAAATAACATATTTTCGAGGAGGTCTCAAGCGAAAAGCACAATTAGTTCGAGGATATCTCAAGCGAAATAAACAATAGTTTGAGGGTGTCTCAAGCGAAATAAGCCATAGTTTGAGGATGTCTCAAGCGAAATACGCAATAGTTTCAGGATGTCTCAAGCAATAGTTTGAGGATGCCTCCAGCGAACTAAGCAACAGTTTGAGGATGTCTCACGCGAAACACCATTAGTTCGAGGATGTCTCAAGCGAAATAAGCAAGTTGGTTTGAGGGTGCCTCAAACGAAATATGAAATAGTTTGAGGGTGTCTCAAGCGAAATACGCAATAGTTTGAAGATGTCTCAGCAATAGTTTGAGGATGTCTCAAGCGAAAAAAGCAATAGTTTCAGGATGTCTCAAGCGAAATACGCAATAGTTTCAGGATGTTTCAAGCGAGAAACACAATTATTTCGAGGATGTCTCAAGCGAATTAAGCAATAGTTTGACGGTGTCTCAAGCGAAATAAGCAATAGTTTCAGGATGTCTCAAGCGAAATACGCAATAGTTTGAGGATGTTCAGGCGAAATCAGCAATAGTTTGATGATGTTTCAAGCGAAAAACACAATTATTTCGAGGATGTCTCAAGCGAAATAAGCAATAGTTTGACGGTGTCTCAAGCGAAGTAAGCAATAGTTTGTGGATGTCTCAAGCGAAACAAGGGATTTGTCGAGGATGTCTCCAGCGAGATAAGCGATTGTTGAGGATATTTTAATGAAGACTAAACGCCAAGGATGTCTCAAAATGTGCTCGGTTTGGTCTCCTCTTGATCATCTCTTACTTCGAGATTATGCTGAGGTCTGGTGGGCTACTTTGATTATCTCCCCCTGAACCCCGAACTTTATTATCCCCTAGTGTTTATTATCGTGAGCATGGGGTTACCCTATCACCCTTACGCTCTTTCTCCCCCTCAGTCCTTTCGGCCCTCTCACCACCCCCGCTCAGCCCTCCCCCTTTCACCCTCTCTACCCGTCCCCTCTCACCTCCCGCGCCGCCGCCGATGCCGTCGCCGCCGTCGTCGTCGTCGTCGTCGGGGGCGCCGCTCCTGAACGCTCCGGTGTGAGCGAGCGAAACGGCTCGGGCCGGAAGTCTGGACTGTGGGGGAGGCCCCTATTCAAGTGGCGCATAGCCGGCCCCTGAGAATACACCCGACAGACTGTGTGCAAAACGCCTGCCGTAGACAAGCGTTCCCAGCACAAGGCCGCAACGTACTTTGCACCGCGAGCCTCCAACACCTAGGTCACCAGAGTAATTTCTTCCGGCCCTCCTTGGACCCTGGAGGCCTCCTCTTGGAACCCTCTGTAGGCTTCTCGGGTGTCTGTTGGAGGCTTCCTGGGAACCTTTTAAAGGTCTTTGGGTCCATCTTGCGGAGGGCGCCCCTTGACGTCTCTTCGAGCTCGCCCTCTGAACTTCCTCTTGCGGCCCTGTTTGTTCACTCCTTCTGCGATGTCTGGCCCCCTCTTCCCCCCTCCTCTTCCACCTCCTCCTCCTCCCCCTTCCTTTTTGTGCAAGAGCCATGGCACACGTGCCCCTAGTAGTAGTAGTAGTAGTAGTAGTAGTAGTAGTAGTAGTAGTAGTAGTAGTAGTAGTAGTAGTAGTAGTAGTAATAGTAGTAGTAGTAGTAGTTGTAGTACGTAGTGGTACTGGTATTAGTAGTTAGTAGTAGTAGTAGTAGTAGTCGTAGTAGTATTATAGTAGTAGTAGTAGTTAGTAGTAGTAGTAGTAGTAGTAGTGGTATTTGTTCCCAACCCTCTTTGGTTGGGTATCGTTTTTTTGAATAGAGCAGTGTGGTCGCGTATCCTCCTTCTCGGACGTCCATCTTTTGTCTTGCCTTGCGGTCGGGCTGCGATCTGCGAAACTGTCGCCGTGTTCGAGGCCTGCTGGGGGCCCAGCACACTGAGGGCCACGCGCTGATTCAAATTAGACCTCGCCATCCCTGGGGGGCTGCGATCTGCGAAACTGTCGCCATTTTCGAGGCCTGCTGGGGGGACCAGCACAGTGAGGGCCACGGGCAGATTCAAATTAGACCTCGCCATCCCTGGGGGGCTGCGATCTGCGAAACTGTCGCCATTTTCGAGGCCTGCTGGGGGGCCCAGCACAGTGAGGGCCACGGGCAAATTCAAATTAGACCTCGCCATCCGTGGGGGGCTGCGATCTGTGAACCTGTCGCCATTTTCGAGGCCTACTGGGGGGCCCAGCACAGTGAGGTCCACGGGCAAATTCAAATTAGACCTCGCCGTCTCTGGGGGGCTGCGATCTGCGAAACTGTCGCCATTTTCGAGGCCTGCTGGGGGGCCCAGCACAGTGAGGGCCACGCGCGGATTCAAATTAGACCTCGCCATCCCTGGGGGGCTGCGATCTGCGAAACTGTCGCCATTTTCGAAGCCTGCTGGGGGGCCCAGCACAGTGAGGGCCTCGGGCAGATTCAAATGAGACCTCGCCATCCCTGGGGGGGCTGCGATCTGCGAAACCGTCGCCATTTTCGAGGCCTGCTGGGGGGGCCCAGCACAGTGAGGTCCACGGGCAGATTCAAATTAAACCTCGCCATCCCTGGGGGGCTGCGATCTGCGAAACTGTCGCCATTTTCGAGGCCTGCTGGGGGGCCCAGCACAGTGAGGGCCACGGGCGGATCCAAATTAGACCTCGCCATCCCTGGGGGGCTGCGATCTGCGAAACTGTCGCCATTTTCGAGCCCTGCTGGGGGGCCAGCACAGTGAGGGCCACGGGCGGATTCAAATTAGACCTCGCCATCCCTGGGGGGCTGCGATCTGCGAAACTGTCGCCATTTTCGAGGCCTGCTGGGGGGACCAGCACAGTGAGGGCCACGCGCAGATTCAAATTAAAGCGACGCGCAGATCAAATTAGACCGCCGTCCCCTGGGGGCCTTGGCTGGAGTCTGCACGGAAACGGTCGCCAATCCAGGAGGGCCTGCTGGGGGGCCCAGCACAGTGAGGGCCACGCGCGGATTCAAATTAGACCTCGCCATCCCTGGGGGGCTGCGATCTGCGACACTGCCGCCATTTTCGAGGCCTGCTGGGGGGCCCAGCACAGTGAGGGCCACGGGCAGATTCAAATGAGACCTCGCCATCCCTGCGGGGCTGCGATCTGTGAACCTGTCGCCACTTTCGAGGCCTGCTGTGATCCCCATTTTCGAAGTGGCTAGGAGTGCTCAAGAATTGTAAATCATCAGCTTTATCAAGCCCTTTTCCTGTAGCCAGTGTCCTGCGAGTCTACCGAATTCCGTCTGCAGACATATGTAACCCTCGCTCCGTCATCGCCCCTTTATAAAGTATCCTAAACTATTTGCGCCCCGCTTTTGCGCAGGGGTTGGGTACGTCGCCAGGGTAATTTTTATTTGTAGTAGTAATAGTAGTAGTCGTAGAAGTCGTAGTAGTAGTAGTAGTAGTAGTAGTAGTAGTAGTAGTAGTAGTAGTAGTAGAAGTAGTAGTAGTAATAGTAGTAGTAGTAGTAGTAGTAGTAGTAGTAGTAGTATGTAGTAGTAAGTAGTAGTAGTAGTAGTAGTCGGGAGTGGCAATAGTAGTAGTAGTAGTAGTAGTAGTAGTAGTAGTAGTAGTAGTAGTAGTAGTAGTAGTAGTACGTAGTAGTAGTAGTAGTAGTAGTAAGTAGTAGTAGTAGTAGTAGTAGTAGTAGTCGTAGTAGTAGTAGTAGTAGTAGTAGTAGTAGTAGTAGTCGTAGTAGTAGTAGTCGTAGTAGTGGTAGTAGTGGCAGTAGTGGCAGTAGTCGTAGTAGTAGTAGTAGTGGTAGTAGTAGTAGTAGTAGTAGTAGTAGTAGTAGTAGTAGTAGAAGTTGCCGTTGTTGAACTCTCACTATTGAAGAAGAACTATTGTTGATCTCCCCTCCGTTGCACATTGTATTTTTCAATTTAAGTGCCACTCCCGGCTCTCGCTCCCTTTTTTATCAGTTGGCCCCCGGCTTACAACAACAGCGGCTCCCGCTTAATACTTTCTCAAGATTTACTCCGGTTTCCCGCTCCCGCTTGAGACTCCTTCGCGGTTTACTCAAGAATCGCGTTCCCGCCTGGGACTTCCTAGCAATTTATTCAGGCGCCGCGCTCTTGCCATTCAGGAATCGCGCGTTCGCGGGGGACTTCCTCAAATTTACTTAGGAATCGCTCTCTCGCTGGAAACTGTTTGGCTAATCGCGCAGAACTCACGATTGTTCCGCCCGCTCGGCCCGCCCGCCCGCTCGACCTGGTCGCCTAGGCCCGCCTTCCGACCTGCCCGCTTTGGGTCTGCCCACCCGATCTGCCCGTCTGGTTCTACCACTTGTTTTCTGCTGCTTAAGTCCCCCCTGCTAATTTCTCTCGTTCTCCATTTTTTCCCCTCCCACTTCAACCGTCCTCTGCTCCTTTGTTTTTGGGGATGCGGTGAATGCGCTTGGCAGGTAAGGAAGAGATACCCCCAAGGAGGTACGATCGAAGACGATGCGGGCGGGTACCGAGGCCTTGGGATACACGTATTGATTGGCACGTGAGCAGACATGAGCGAACAGTCTTAAAAGGATCGTTGTTTTTGTTGTTTCTGCTGCTGCTGTTGTTGTTGCTGTTGCTGCTGCTGCCTTTGTTGTTGTTATTGTTGTTGTTGTTGCTGCTGTTGTTTGTTGTCGTCGTCCCACCCGCGACCCCCCCGCGACCCACACCGCGACCCACCCCGCGACCCACCCCGCGACCCACCCCGCGACCCACCCCGCGACCCACCCCGCGACCCACCCGCGACCCACCCCGCGACCCACCCGCGACCCACCCGCGACCCACCCGCGACCCACCCCGCGACCCACCCGCGACCCACCCCGCGACCCATCCGCGACCCACCCGCGACCCACCCCGCGACCCACTTGCGACCCACCCTGCGACCCACCTTCAAGGGAGGAAAAACCACCCGGACCCGACAATTGACGTTTGCTAAACGGCCCTGGGCGTTTACTAAACAGCCCTGCCCTGTTCGATTCATTCCTTGTGTGCGTTCACTAAACGGCCTCGCTTGTCGGGGTGATTATTATGGGTTGGATTTTGTGCCCTCTACACCCGCGATCCACCCGCGACCCAACAACGACTCACCCGCGACCCACCCGCGACCTATTTGCGACCCACCCGCGACCCACCCGCGACCTACCCACAGTGGTTTGTCGAAAAATCAGCGCCTGCGGCGGGCTCGTAGTATAATTTTGAATCGTTGGTGCCTGCGGAAGGCTTCTCCGAAGTCTCGCAAACTGCCGACGTCCCCACCGCCCCCATCACTCTTATCCGCATCTGCGGGGTGCTACGTGTATATAAGATGGCCTTTGGCTCATCCCGCCGCCGTGCCTGGATTGTGGGTCAGAGTTCCCAGGGATGCTCTTCGGAGTGCTCTCGGGGGCCTCTTGGGGGTAGTTTTGGGGCCTCCTGGGGGTCTCCTGTTGGGGGCCTGCTGGGGGCCTCTTGGTGGCCTGTTGGGGCCTTTGGGGGGCTCTTGGGCCTCCTGGGGGCCCCTCGGGGCCGAGGGCTCGAAATCTTCGTTCGGGTTCCACATCCGGGAATCCTCTTGAAGCCGTCTTTGGGCCAATTGGGGGGCCTCTTGGGCCGTCTTGGGGCCCTCTTGGGCCGTCTTGGGGCCCTCTTAGGGGCCTCTGGGGCCGTGTTGACGTGATCTCGGGGGCCTTTTGGGTCGTCTTGGAGCGAGAAGGCCCAAATCCTTCAAACACCCACTGAAAAACTTAATTTTTGCGCCTGGGGGGCCCTCTTTCGCAGGACACCCCCCAGAACTCACGGGAGCCAGGAGGATGAGGATGAAGAGGAAGAGGAAGCAGGTGGAGGAGGAGGAGGAGGAGGAGGAGGAGGAGGAGGAGGAGGAGGAGGAGGAGGAGGGGGAGGCGCATCTGGAATTCCCCCTCCCGGGAGGGGCTCGGCGCGCGCAGGCGGAGGGCCTGCCCGCCGGGCACTGCAAGGACTGCGCGCGCGCCGCCGCGCCCGGCCCCTCGGGCAGGAGGCTCCCGGGGAAGGGGGAGGGCGGAGCTCGTCGCACGTCCGCCGCCGCCGCCTCCTCCCTGCTCCCAGCCCTCCTCGCTCCTATCCCTCCTCCTCCTCGTCTCCGTCTCCGTCTCCGTCTCTTCCTCCTCCTCCTCCTGCGCCTCCTCCTCCTCCTCCTCATCTTCATCATCAGCATCATCATCATCATCATCATCATCAGCATCAGCATCAGCATCAGCATCAGCATCAGCATCAGCATCAGCATCAGCATCATCATCAGCATCATCGACAGCATCATCATCATCCTCGTCGTCATCCTCATCCTCATCCACATCCACATCCTCATATACATCTTCATCCGTAGCCATTTTGGCTCAAGGTTGAAACGTGATTCTCTGGCGCTTCGACCTTGGGTCGCAGCCGGGGGGAGCTCGAGCTGCTGGCTCAGCTGCCTGCCCGTTCTGCCTGTTTGCCGTTCTCCTCCAGCCCGATTGATCTCGCGGCTAGAGTAGCAGCCGGTCTGGCTCCGTCTGATGCAGCGATCAAGGAACTGACGGCTCAGGTGGCCAAGATGAATGAGTCTCTCTCGATGGTGTCGGCCCAGGTTGGCGAACTTGCAGAGAGGGTCTTTAAAAACAGCGTGCCAACATCATGAAAACGGAATCTGAGCTTGAACAAATGTGGAATTGGAACCCCACCACCTGTGGGACTCGTTATGATGAGGGTGGTTCCAGTGGTTCCAACAAGCAGCTCCGAGGTCCTGCTCTGTCTGTGTTTTGTGGAAGTCCCGCTCTCTTGTCCAAGGCCATCCTCGTGGGGTTCGGTGATGAGTTCGTTCCTAAGGTTTTGCAGGAGAATGGTACTCACATTCTCTCTGCGTGTGCTGAAGAAGAGGTGAAGATGGCCACGTTTGCAGCACGTCAGAACTTCTCGAGGCAAGTGAAGGTTGCTTTTCCCTCTGCTGATGCAGCCGCTAAGACGATTGACGCTTTCCTTAAGCGCTATCCTGAAGGTTTCGGGCCCAAGACCCCGAGGGCCCCAGGACCTTGCCCTTGAAGCCGCTCCACAACGCTGAGACGAACGAGTAGTTGACTGTCATGGGTAAGACTCGCGACGAGTTCGAGGGCCTCTTCAACGCCAGTGCTCAAAGGGTGGTCTGCTGACTCGCCGGTCGGCAACGGGTTCGTTTTCGCTTCGAACGAGGTTTCGGGTGATGCGGTCAGCTCTATCATGTTTCGAAACCCGCCTCGGCGCTCGAGATGTCAGGGTTATCGCGTTCGCCTGTGTTTCGAGGCTCTTGGTATCGGTGGGAAGTAGCAGTTGATTGCGGACCAGTTGTTAGGTCAGTTGGGTGTCTTTTTCTTATGTGAGTCTTCTTACGAGGGTGCTCCGCTGGTGGCTGGGTGGCTGGCGCAGGACGTTGCCTTTCTCTTGCGTGATGACCGCTTTTGTGAGGCGCAATTCGTTCTTGGGGAGATTGGGGTTGCGCCGTTCCTTTCTCTTTCCTGCCGACGAAACTTTCCCCGTAGTTACATGGAATGCTCGCGGTCAGTTTGGAAGTGTCAGCAGTACGCATAATCGGGCCTGTGCTCGATCGCGCATCTTCTTTGGGTTATTCACGAAGCGCGATCTTTTCCTGGATAGGGCGCGGGCACAGGGTTCTCTTTTAATAGGTTTATTTATTCGCTTCGCTCATTCCGCCGGCCCTGGAACGCTATTTGGGGCCTCTTGGGGCCGTCTTGGGGGCTTCTTGGGGGCTTCTTGGGAGCGTCTTGGGGCTCCTTGGCGGCGCATTGGGCTCCCGTGGGGCCTGTTGGGGGGCTCTTGGGGGCCCTTTGGGGCGGGAGGGGGGGGTGGTCGTTGGCAGCCCCCCCCTCGGAGGCCACGATCCTGGTGAGGGGTGGCGAAAAATAGCCTCCCCCCTGGGGATCGCCCGGGGGCTTTTCGTCTGGGGCTCCCCATGGGCCGCCGCGCGCGCGAACTAGAAATCTTGTTAAGTAGTTACCGGAGATCTTAGCACGCCTCTGGCCAGTTGGGCGGGCGAATTCCCAGCCGGAGAGGGCTGGCAGATTTCCGCTGGATAAAAAACTAAATGAAGTCCAATTCGGCGTGAAAAAGTGCATTTCGCGCGTGCCCGCTCGAAGAGAATCGACCCCCCACCTCGGATCCTCGATAAATAACGGGGTCCGCGGACCTCCGTTCTCCTTAGTAAAAAAAGAGAGTACGGGGCACTTTTAGCATAATCTTCAAAACAAGAAGCGAAGTTTGGCTGGAGCCCCGACCGCGACGCGGAAAAAACGCCCCGCGCGCAGGAATTCCGAGGATGCCTCGCGCGTGCCGCGTCCCGCGCGCAGGAATTTCGAGGATGTCTAGACTAATTCGTTTGTTTTTCGATGATTTAGCGTGAGCATGGCGAGTTTTTGCGTGCCCGCTCGAGGATGGTGCGCCCCCCGCGCCAAAACATTGAGGATGTCTCAAGTGGAACGCTTGTTTGGCAAAACTTGAAGGACCTGGGCGCTCCAGCATGCCCCTAGAGACCCTGGGAGCGCGGACGCGGCGTAATCTACGAGGGATCGTGGCGTTGGGAGCGCGGACCACGCGTAATTTGCGAGGGATCGTGGCCTTCGGAGCGCGGTCGCAGCGTAATTTACGAGGGGTCGGGGCCTTGGGAGCTCGGGCGCAATGTAATTTACAAGGGGTCGTAGCCCTTGGAGCGCGGGCGCAGCGTAGAATACGAGGGATCGGGGCCCTGGGGGCTCAGACGCAGCGTAATTGACGAGGGATCGTGGCCCTGGGAGCGCGGACGCAGGGTAATTTACAAGGGGTCGGGGCCCAGGGAGCGCGACCCCAGTGTAATTCACGAGGGATCGTGGCCCTGGGAGCGCGGACGCAGTGTAATTTACGAGGGGTCGTGGCGCTGGGAGCGTGTCCCATGGCACGCCCATTGGCACGTTCCGTCGCGCGTCCCCTTGGCACGTCCCGCGGTGCGTCCCCATGGCACGTCCCCTGGCACGTCGCCTGGCGCGTCCCTTGGGACGGTCCGCTGCGCGTCCTCCTGGCATGTCCCCCTGTCAATGGGCTCTGGGGCAGCTACTATGTGCTCAGGCAGCTCGAGCTTCAGATCCAGATGAGTTCGGTCAGGGCTCGGACGCAAAGGAGGACTCGATCCACAACGCTATAGAGCACAATCGCGGCATGGCACATCGCAGTTCAGCACGGCGCAGCACAGCACAGCCCTCGGCACGGTACATCAAGATCGATACACTCAGCATTGCGACCTGTCACGTTCCCTGGCACGTTCCGTGGCACGTCCCGTGGCGAGTTCTCCTGGCACGTCGCGCGGCGCGTCCCTTGGCACGTCCCGTGGCACGTCCACTGGCACATTCCGTAGCGCGTCCCCTTGGCACGTCCCGCGGTGCGTCCCCATGGCACGTCCCCTGGCACGTCGTCTGGCGCGTCCCTTGGGACGTTCCGCGGCGCGTCCTCCTAGCATGGCTCCTTGCCAATCAGCTCTAGGGCAGCTACTATGTGCTCAGGCAGCTCGAGCTTACGACCCAGATCAGATCGGTCAGGACTCGGATGCAAAGGAGGACTCGATCCACAACGCTATAGAGCACAATCGCGGCATGGCACATCGCAATTCAGCACGGTGCTGCACAGCATAGCCCTTAGCACGGTACATAAAGATCGATACACTCATCATTGCATTTGCCCGTCGCCCAATCAGGTGTCTTTGAAACGCTGCCATGTCTTACATTTCTATATTCCTTTCCGGGTTCGTGGGTCGATCATGTTTCCCCCAAGGGGCCTGAGCCCAGGGTTTTCTTTTAGTTGGTTGCCCCCCAGCCTCGACTTGAAGGAGGCCGGCGAATTTTTCCTGCGATGAATAACGCGGTCGAAGAGGGCCGGCGAATTGAAATGTTGAGGATGTCCCGAGCGAGACGCTTGTTTTTGAAACCCCGATCGATCCCGATCGTCTGTCGCGGATGTCTCGAGCGAACGAAACGCTTTTGCAGAGTGTGTTGAAGTTGTCTCGAGCGAAACTCTTGTTTTGCGTTATATATTGTTCCACTTTTGGTGACCAGAATTCAGAGGATGTCTCAAGTGAGCTACTTCTTTGCACGTACCCTGGTCTTGAGGATGTCTCGAGCGAGACTCTTGGTTTCACGCGCCCAGGTGTCCCAGGCAGATGTTTAGCGTGAGGATTTGTCGAGGGTGTCTTTGGCAATGCTCTTGTTTTCATGCGTCCAGGTCGCACAGGCAGATTTCTAGCATGGATGTCTCGAGCGAAACGCTTGGTTTCACGTGTCCAGGTCGCCCAGGCGGATGTCTAGCATGAGGACGTGTTGAGGATGTATCGAGCGAGACAATGGGTTTCATGTGCCCACGTCGCCAGGGCGGATGTATAATTTGAAAATGCGTTGAGGATGTGCCGAGCGAAACGCTTGTTTTCACGAGTCCAGGTCGCCCAGGCAGATGTCTAGCATGAGGAGGTGTCGAGATAGTCTCGAATGAAACACTTGCATTCACGTGCCCACGTCGCCCAGACGGGTGTCTGACATGAACACGATTCGAGAATGTCTCGAACGAATCTATTGTTTTCACGTGTCGAGGTCGCTCAGGCGGATGTCTAGTAACTAGTATGAGGAGGTGATGAAAGCGTCTCGGGCGAGACGTTTTGTTTCACGTGTCCAGGTCGCCCAGGCGGAGGTCGAACGTGAGGATTTGGGCTTGATGTCGCGAGCGAAAAGATGTTTCGAACGAAACGCTTGTTCCCGGAAAGGGCTGGGGCCCAGGGTTCTCTTTTAGTTTGTTTACCTCCGGTTTTGACTTGAAGGAGGCTGGCGGATTTCCACTCGATGAAAAACGAGGTGAAGCCTAATTCGGCGTGAAACAAATGCGTTTCGCGTGTGCCCGCTCGAGGAAAGTCGACCCCCCACCTCGGATCCTCGATAGATAACGGGGTCCGCGGACCTCCGTTTTCTTATGTAAAAAAAGAGGGTATGGGGCATCTTTAGCAGAATCTTTTGACAAAAACCAGGTGTGGAGCCCTGACCGCGACGCGGAAAAGCGTCCCGCGCGCAGAAATTCAGAGGATGTCTCGCGCGTGCCGCGTCCCGCGCGCAGGAATTTCGAGGATGTCTTGACTAATTCGCTTGTTTTTCTCGGAAAGGGCTGGGGCCCAGGGTTCTCTTTTAATTTGTTTACACTCGGTTTCGACTTGAAGGAGGCCGGCGGATTCCCGCTCGATAAAAAACTAGGTGAAGTCCAATTCGGCGTGAAAACAATTGCGTTTCGCGCGTGCCCGCTCGAGGAAAGTCACCCCCCCAGCTCGGATCCTCGATAAATAACGGGCTTCGCGGACCCCCGTTTTCTTCTGTGAAAAAAGGATGCGGGCCATTTTTAGCAGAATCTTTTGAACAAGAACGAGGTCTGGAGCCCTGACCGCGACGCGGAAAAGCGTCCCGCGCGCAGGAATTCCGAGGATGCCTCGTGCCGCGTCCCGCGCGCAGGAATTTCGAGGATGTCTCGACTACAGTCGGGCCGCTGAACAAGGAACACTTGCTTTTCAAAAGGGGCTCGGGCGTTCCTTAGGTTTGCATGCGTTCCGCTTTTTTGGGGCGGCGAGCCCCCCCAGTGCCCCATCGGACTTCATGAGGTTCTTTGGAAAAAAGTGGCCTCGTTCCTTAGTTGTCGTTCCTTGGGTCAGCGGCCCGACTGTAATTCGCTTGTTTTTTCCCGGATTTCCTTGGCCACAGGAGTTTTTGCGTGCCCGCCGCTCGAGGATGGTGCGCCCCCCGCGCCAAAACATCGAGGCTGTCTCGAGCGAAACGCTTGTTTGGCAAAACTTGAGGGACCTAGGCGCCCCAGCATGCCCCAGGAGGCCCTGGGAGCGCGGACGCGGCGCAATCCACGAGGGATCGTGGCGTTGGCAGCGCGGTCCGCGCGCAATTTGCGAAGGATCGTGGCCTTCGGAGCGCGGGCGCAGCGAAATTTACAAGGGGTCGGGGCCTTGGGAGCTCGGACGCAGCGTGATTTACGAGGGATCGTGGCCCTTGGAGCGCGGGCGCAGCGTAAAATACGAGGGATCGGGGCCCTGGGGGCTCGGACGCAGCGTAATTTACGAGGGATCGTGGCCCTGGGAGCGCGGACGCAGTGTAATTTACAAGGGGTCGGGGCCCTGGGAACGCGACCCCAATGTAATTTTACGAGGGATCGTCGTGGAGCTGTCTTGGGACCGTTTGGAGCATCTTGGGGGCCATCTTGAGCCAGCTTGAGCTATCTGAGCCATCTTGGAGGTCATCTTGGGCTCTCTGAGGCCGCTCGGGGGCCTCTTGGGGGCCTCTTGGGTGCTTCTTGGGGGTCTCCTGGGGCTTCTTGGGGCGCTCTTTGGGCCCTCTTGGGGACCCTGGAGGCCCTATTTGGGCCATCTCGGAGGCCATCGATCAAAAGAGGGGGTCCCTTTATCCCCGCCCCCTCCCCCCCAGGGGGCCACGATCCTCGCGAGGGATATCAAAAATGCTCCCCCCCCCCCCCCCCCAGGGGCCCACGCCCTCCCATCCCCGCGGCCCCACCCCTTCAAGATAGTGAGCGTGAGTCCAGCATAGTCGCACGCAGATCAGTGGTGTACAACAACGCACTGACATGTAAGCTAGTCGGCGCGACATCGATGCACTACGGGTGACTGATTCGGGGGCGGCGCGCGTCATCGATGCGCCGTCGGCCGTGGGCCATCGGCGCGTCATCGATGTACCATCGATGACGCATCGATGACTCGCCATGCCCCCGAGTACGCCGCCCGTGGTGCGTGGATATCACGATTCGCCCCGCACGACCACACTACGCTGACATGGTTGCCGACGCTGTGCGTTTCGCCAGTTCACCCTTCCCACGCAAGACCCGTCTTTGATCGTCGCTCAAATGATGACAGAAGCATGCGCGTTCAAAGGCCCGCGCGGATGTCTCGGAGCGGCGCTGGCAGCCCCCTGGCGGCGGCTCCCGCGCCGCCCCTGGCACGGGAGGCGCGCTGGGGAGAGGGGCCCAGCGCCGCTCCGAGACGCCCGCGCGGCCCTCCGAGCGCCATGTTTCCGTCGTCGTGGGCTCCTTGGCACGTTCCTCCTCCTCCTCCTCCTCCTCCTCCTCCTCCTCCTCCTCATATCCCCACTCCTCCTCATATCCCCACTCCTCCTCCTCCTCCTCCTCCTCCTCCTCCTCCTCCTCCTCCTCCTATCCCCATCCTCACACACACACACACACACACACACACCCGAGCGTCATGTTTCTGTCGTCGTTGGCTCCCAGACGCATGGAGCCCTGAGGGATGTGGCCCATCGGATGGGAAGGGATATCCCGGGCCGAATTTGCATGGTCCGAGGCACCTCGCCCTCGACCTCTCATCCTTCGGGGCCCCGCCCTCTGGACCACCGGAGGACGCCGTCGCAGGGGTACCGCGCCAGGCTGGCGCGGGGCGCGACGCTCGGCGGGTCGTGCGGCGCTTTCGTGGATCCCCGGGCGTTGCCACAGGCGTCCTTGGGCCCAAAGTCTCCCCCGAAGCTTGCCACGGGAACCCCCACCGGCCTCCAGTAGGGGGCCAGATGCGAACCCTACCCCTACCCCCCACGATTTCTGAGGGGGAGGGTGGGGTTCACTTCGTTCCTGGGGGAGGGTTCACTTCGAGCGAAGTGAACCCCACCCTCCCCCTCAGAAATCGTGGGGTGTAGGGGTAGGGTTCGCATCTGGCCCCCTATCCAGAGCACCCCAGGTCGAGGCCAAAGCACAGGGCTCCCGGGGCTCTAAGGTGTCGCAGGCTTGCGGGGGGAGCCTGGGGCCAGGGGCGCTCCTGGCAGCAGCTGCGCTACGCACTGCCACCTCGACATGATCCTGCCCAGGCTGAACGCGGAGCGGCACGAGGATGCCCAGAAGGCCAAGGCGGATGGCAGGCCCGGGCCATCGCTGCTCGCTAGCGGCAGGGACTTCGAGGGTTGGCGCGCGTCCCTGCAAGGCGGCGAGCAGGGCTTCGACGGCTGCGTGCACGTCGCGTGCAGTGCCGGGTCCCTCGAGACCGGCAAGCAGCTGCTGGCGCACGAGGGCGTGCACGGTGCTTTCGGCATCCACCCGCTGTCCGCGGGCGGGTGGTCCGACGACGTGGAGCGGCGGCTGTGGGACCTGATGGGCCTCGAGAAGGCGGTGGCCCTGGGCGAGTGTGGCTTGGATTATTTCGACAAGATCGACGAAGACAGAGTTGCATGAACATGAACTTCTGGAGCCCCGCGCGGATTTCTTGGATCGGCGCGGGGCCCCTCTGGCGGCGCCTCCGGCGCCGCCCCCTGACGCGCTTCGCTCGCCACGGAGGGGGGACCTGGCTCCGTCCAAGAGAACTCCGCGCGCATCAGCCACGCGCACAGGGGGGTGGGCGTGTTTTCCACCACCACCACCAGTTGGAGGGGGGGTCCTCCTCCTCCCCCTCCTACTCCTCCTCCCCCC
>CAUYUJ010015107.1:45000-95000 GCA_963575745.1 Prorocentrum cordatum | reverse complement strand
TGCGGGCGCATATTGTCCGTCGGCCCAGAGTGGCCACGCGTGGCCAATGCGGCCTGCGCCGCAGCGTGGGCGCTCCCTTCGCGTCGTCGCGTCACCTCTCCGTCAGCGTCAAGCGCAGCAGCGGCTGAGTCTTGTGCTGTGCGCGCACGCGCAACGCGCCGCTTCGCGATGGCCGAAGGCGCGCCGGAGACCCTTCGCGCTTTTCTCGAGCGCGTCGAGGGGGCGGGCGCGCAGGAGGCCGCCTGGTTCGACTCGGTCGCAGCGGCGCTGGCAGCCGAGAGCATCACTGTGCCCTCAGAGCTGGCCGGGGCCAAGTTTGAGGACTTCCGCTTCCAGAGTGCCGATCTGGATGGCGGCGAGAAGCGCTGCGTCCGCGCGGCCATCAAGATGGCCGGGCGCGAGAAGGTCGGCGTTCCCGCGCAGCGCGAGCGGCGCGCGCGGGCACGCTCGCGCGCAGGGGGATACAAAGGACCAGCAGCAGGCGGCCGCGGGATCGGCCAGCGGGGGCGCCAGCGCCGCCCTCCTCGCGTTTCTCCAAAAGAAGGGCGAGGCTCGCCGACGCGACAGCGCGCGCCCGCCGCCGCGTGACGTCGCGCCCGTCGCGTCGCAGGCGCCCGCGGCGGCCCGCGTGGACATTTGGGCCGCGCTCGAGACCGCGAGCCTCGAAGGCTTGCCCAGCGACCTCCTGCCCGGGCGACGCGCGGCGCGCCGCGGCGGGGCGCGCGCGCCATTTTGCGCGTGACGCTTGCGGCGTAGCTCCGACCTCGTTGGTGAGCTTGCCAGCGAAGTGGCCAAGCTGCGGAAGCGCGGCATCGAAAAAGGCTTCGTCAACGTGAAGCTAGCCAGGTGGCTGCCGCGGCATCTCGCCGGGGCGCTCCGCGATGCCGACGAAGACGAAGCTAAACTTTCGGAGGGCCTGAAAAACTTGGCACAGGCGCGGCGCCTCATAATCGCGTGCGCTCGCGCCCCGCCGATCGTCTCGCGCGAGGCCATGGGGGCGAAGGCGTCGCCCAAGCGCGTAATGATGACGCTCAGCCAGTTTCACCTCGCGTGGAGTCGCTACGCGGTCGGTGCCCGCGCCGCTGGCCAGCTGAGCTACGCCGCGGCCGCAGCCCATCGCGACGTCTGCATGGCGGTGGGCCTCGGGGCGGCCCGCAACAAGCGGCGGGTGCAGCTCGCGGTCAATTATGACGAGCAGGCCCGCAAAGATTGGGCGGAACGCTCGCGCTCTGGCGACCCGACTTTCGTGGCCCGCGCGCGTTTCCTCGTGAATGTGTTTCCGCGCCGCGTCGGCCCCGTCGGTTGCGCGCAGGCAGATCGCGCGGCGAAGCGCGTGGACATCGCGATCTTGAGTCGCGCAGAGGAGGCCTACGATGCCGACGATGCCGTCGGCTGAGCCGTCGGCAAAGGGCGGCAACAAGGGCGCCCGGGCTCCCACGTCGCGTCGGCCCAGGCGGGGCAACAGCATTCTTTCGCGCAGCGCGATCGCAGGTGGCGACGGGCAAAACCGCCGCGGGGAAGGGCCACGGCTCCGCGAGCGGTGGCAAGAGCGCGCAATGGTCGGGGAAGCGCTGGAACAGCTGGGGCTCGGCGGGCGATCACCGCGGGCACAGCTGGGGCGCGGCGGATCGCGGCGGGGGGGGGAATCGCAGGCCGCGCGCGCCCCCGAAGGCCGCCAAGAGGGCCCGCCCCTAGCGCCGCAGCTCCTGGGCGCAAAAGGAGCAGCGGGCGCGCAGAGCACGCGGTCGCGCGCGGGCTCGCGCGGTGTCAAGAGTGACAGCGCGGGGGCCGAACAATAGTCGGCGCGCGGTGCATGCGAATTTAGCCGAGCAATAATCGGCGCGATGCCTCCTCAATCTTCGCAACCTTCGCAAAGCAATGCGGCGCGTTGCTTGGCCTGGTGCGCGCCGGAATTGCGCGGGCACTTAAACAGCCGACAGCTCGGCTCGCGCGCTTCATCATATCGCAGCGGCCGCCGCAGACGCGGCTTGTTCCTCGCGCTCGCGTTCAGGTCCGTTGTTCAGCTTTCGCTGCGCTCCGACGCGTTCGAGGCTACTTTGTTCGTCGCGTCTATTTGCAATGCGAGGGCGGCTACCGCCGCCTCCACCAGCGCCGCCGTCGGGGCGTGTTCCTGCGCCGCCAGCTCCCCCAGTGTGGCGGCGCTCACGGTCTCGCGGCACGTCCTCGACGAAAGCCCCCGCGCGCATCGCGCGGCCGCATTGTCGCATGTCGCGCTCCGCTTTGCAGGCGGCGACCGACTGGACCGCTCGTGCGCCTCGCCAGGTGGGCGCTGACGATGTGGGGAAGCTACAATTCGTCGACGACGCGTGCCGTGATCAAGTCGATTTCGAGCCAGCCGTTGACGTCAGCGCAGACGTCTGGGCCGCAGTGGACTGGGTGAATGCGCGCCAATCGGACCAGATTAATGCCGAACGCGAGCGCTTCATCTGCGACATTGAAGCTGAGGCGCGGGCGCTGCACGCGTCGGGCGACGTGGCCCGCTGGCATGTAGGGGCCGATGCAGGCGCGCGCAAGGTGGCGACTGGCGTCAACGGCCCGTTAATGGAAGCGCTCGCCGCTCGTACCGATTTCCAGGACGCCGCGTGCATCGAATTCTTTCGCCGCGGCGCGCCAGCGGTGGGCCCGCTTCCAGTCTCGGGAAGCGGCGTGCCTGTGCAGCGTCCCGACGCGCAGCTGGTCTCAATCGTGCTAGGGCGCCGCTCAAGCCAACCGCGCGTTGCTGGCGTCCTTCAAAGAGGGCGCTCATTCCGCGACGCTGCTGCAGCAGTCTTTCAAAGAAGCGCGCGTGGGTCGCGTGACCCAGCCTGTCGCGGCTGAGCAGGCCGACCGTCGTGCAAACGTATTGTCGCCGCGCTTCGGGGTTGTGCAAACGCGGTCCAATGGCGACATACGCGTTCGGGCTGTTGACGATCTAACTCGCGCGAAAGTAAACGGGTGCACCTCGGCAGGCGAGAAGTTTCGCCCCGAGTCCATCGATGCGCTGTATCGCGTGGCGAGGGGCGTGGCGCAGGGCACGCGCGAATGCATCATGTTCTACAGAGCCGACGTACCGTACAGCGACAAAATGTTGCACCACGTTTGCTGGGCATTGGCACCTGTACTGCGTTGCTCTTGCCCCCCCCTTTCCCCCCGATCTTAATATTGGGTGCATGGCGAAGAGCCCCTGTTCCGCCCGGGGGCTCCCGACAAAATGTTGCACCGCCGAGCTGTTTCGACCAGCCCGGGTCCGAACCCAATATTAAGATCGGGGGGGAGGGGGGGGGGGAACACACGATTGATACGACAGCGATGCGATTTATTTCCAGCGCCAGGTGGTGCACCATTTTGTCGATGTACCGTTTGGGATTGAACACGTTCGACGTTTCCATCTTACGCCCAACGCCTCATCAAGGGAGGTGAGTGGAGTGATGAGGGGAGGAGTGAGACGAGGCGGAAGAGCAGGAGAGGCAGGAGGAGGAAGAGGAGCATAATGAGGACGAGGACGAGGACACGGGAACGAGGACAAGGACGAGGATGAGGATGAGGAGGATGAGGAGGGGGAGGAGCACGAGGAGGAGGAGGAGCAGGAGGAGCAGGAGGAGCTGGAGGAGGAGGAGGAGGAGGAGGAGGTGGAGAGAACTGGAGCAGGGGTACGAGGATCGTGGAATGCGAGGTGGAGGGGAGGAGGAAGGTCGTGCGAGGATCTTGGATGGAGGTGCGATGAAGGATTCGTGATCGAGGACCGAGGTTCGATTGACGATCGAGGATTGAGATTCCTTCGAAGATCGAGGTTTGACGGAGGATCGCGGATGGAGGTTCGATCGACGATCGAAGGTCGAGGTGTGAGGGGGGATCGAGGATCGAGACTGGAGCTTGATCGAGGATTGAGGGTCCAGGTTCGTTCGAGGATCGAGGATCGAGGTTCGACGTTACATCAAGAATGGAGGTTCGGGGGATGATCGAGGGTTGATAGAGGATGGAGGGCGAGGATGAGGATGAGGCAGAGGAGCAGGAGGGGGAGGAGGAGGAGGAACTGGAGGAGGAGGAGGAGGAGGAGGAGGAGGAGGAGGAGGAGGAGTGGGAGGGGACGGGCCAGAGGGACGAGGATTATGGGATGCGGGGTGCAAGGTCGTGCGGAGGATCGGCCAGGAGCGGCAACACCAGCGCCCCTTCCCCCTAGAAGTTTCGGGGTGCTGGATGTTTCTAGGAGGAATCCTTGCGTCCATCGGCGCCGATACGTTCCTGCGGATCGTGCGGATGCGGTCTCCGTCTCCACAGGGGGGCACAGGGGAGCGTCGATTGACTATTGAATTTCAGCCAGAATGGACTCTATGCGTGTGGTGTAAGCTATGCTGAGCAATCTCAGTGGTGCAATCTATGCGGTGCAGTCTATGTGGTGCAAGCTATGTTAAGCTAATTATTGTGGTGGAATCGATGTGGTGCAATCCACCTTACAGTGTCAGCGATCTACGCGGTGCAATCTATGTTCAGCAGACGAGGGGCGGCGACGGGCAGCGACTGGCGGTGACAGGCCGCCACGAGGCGGCGGAATGGGCCACCGTGCCCACGTCTCTCGCGGAGAAGTAAGACCCCCGAGGTGCAAGCATTGTTTGGGGAAGGAACAGAGTAGGACGGACCATGGCCAGGTGAAAGGGAAAGTTCGTTGCCACTGCAGCCCGCGAGGTCGTTGCCCAAGTGGCCAACGATGCAGCCAATGAGGCAGTCGACACGGCAACACACGAGGCACCTTAGCAGGCTGCCAACGAGGCAGTCAACAAGGCAGCAAACGAGGCAGCAAACGAGGTAAACACCGAGGCAGCCAACCAGGCAGCCAGCGAGGCAGCCAACAAGGCAGCAAACGAGGCAAGTGACGAGGCAACCACCCAGGCAGCAGACGAGGCAGCAACCGATGCGAACAACGAGGCGGCCGACCCCACAGCAGATTCGGCAGCCAGCGGGGCAATGCAGGGGGTGGCGGTGCCAGGCGCTCACTTTCCGAATGCCCTGAGTTGATGCGAGTCCCGATACATCCGCGCAGCAATCCGTCCTTTAAGACCCGCGTGCGGCGCCCCGCCCGGCCGTGTATCCCCGCGCGCCGCGCCCGCCGCCCAGCCATGCCCGGGGCGCCGATGACCGCGGAGGAGATTCGCTTGGCCCAGGAGTGGCACACCAACGGCGACATGGCGCCCAGCGACATCGCGGCGAATCTGCAGCGCGACAAGTCCTCCATCACCCGCCTCATCAAGGACAACTTTCTGAAGAAGACCACTGGCCGTAAGAATGTCCTCAGCGAGGCTCAAGTGGCCAATCTCATCAGCCACCTGGAGAGGGTGATCAAGAAGGCCAACGGAGAGTACGAGGTGACCTGGCACATGCTGAAGACCAGTTCGCGGTGCAAGGCCTCGGAGGCCACCATTGCGCGCGGGCTCCACGAGAACAGGTTCGAGCAGTTCACGGCCGACGGCGTGCCCTTGACCAAGGCGCAGCTGCGCACCGTGCCGCCCTGCCGGGAGAACTGGTGCAAGTGGCTCGTCGCCACCGCCACGGCGTTCGCCAGTGGGGCGCCGGCCGCCCCGCCGCAGCCCCCGCCGCAGCTCCGCCCCGCGGGCGGCGGCGCCGCGGCCGTAGAGGTGGAGGGGTTCTTGGCCCTGACGCGCCGCGTCTCCATCCCCGATGACCTCGCGAACACCTTGCACGACGGTGCCCTGGCCGTGGGGGCGGCCAGTGTCTCGGAGCTAACGGCGGACGATTGGGCGGCCTTGCCGTCGTGGGCGAGGTTGCTGCCCTTGCAGCAGAGACGGGTGCTGTCTGCGAGTGCCGCGCCGCCGCTGCCACAATTGAGGTGTTAGACACATTTTAGTTTGCAGAAGTTAAATAGCGGCCCGCGTCTGCAGGCCGAACCGCGCCGTTGGCTCAAGATTCGTGTTTGTGTTCATGACTGTCACCAAATCACCGCCATCGTGATCAACATCATCGTCATTGCACGCCGTAGCAGTCATCAGTTGCGAATGAAAGGGGCGGGGGCCAGGAAGGAGGGAGAGGGGGGCAGAAAGCGGATCTACGAAGTCGCGTTTCCTCAGGCAGTCCGCTTTGGGGAGGAGTGCAGGGCAACAGGGAGTCAAGTGGCGTGGAGCGACCATGACGACGACGACGACGACGAGAACGGCGACGACGAGGACGGCGACGACCACGACGACGACGACGACCGCGACCGCGACCGCGACCACGACCGCGACCGCGACCACGACGACGACGGCGACGACGACGACGACGACGACCAGGACGACGACGACAGCGACGACGACCACGACGACGACGACGACGACGGCGACGGCGGCGACGAGGACGACGACGACGACGACGGGGACGACGACGACGACGGGGACGACGACGACGACGACGACGACGACGACGACCACGACCACGACCACGACGACGACGACGACGACGACGACCGCGACGACGACGACGACGACGACGCACTCCTCAGCACTCCTCGGCACTCCGCCGCACTCCTCGGTATCTTTCGGCAATCCTCGGGACTCCACGGCACTCCTCGGCACTTTTCGGCACTCCTCGGCATTCCTCGGCACTCCTGTCTGCACTTTTCGGCACTCCTCGGCACTCTTCGGCGCTCTTCGGCACTCCTCGGCAATCTTCGGCACTCCGCCGCACTCCGGCACCTTTCGACACTCCTCGGCACTTTACGGCAGTCCTCGGCACTGTTCGGCACTCCTCGGCACTCCTCGGCACTCCTCGGCACTCCTCGGCACTCCTCTGCAATTTTCGGCACTTCTCGGCACTCTTCGGCACTCCTCGGCAATCTTCGGCACTCCGCCGCACTCCGGCACCTTTCGACACTCCACCGCACTCCTCGGCACTTTTCGGTACTCCTCGGCACTCCTCGGCACTCCTCCACTCCTCGGCATCCTTCGGCACTCCTCCGGACTCCTCGGCACTCCTCGGCACTTTTCGGCACTCCTCGGCACTCCTCTGCATTTTTCTGCACTCTTCGGGGCGCACTCCTCGGCATTTTCTGGCACTCCTCGGCACTCTTCGGTATTCTTCGGCACTTTTCGGCACTGCTCGGCCGACGCGTGCCCTGGCCCTCCGACGGCGACGGCGGCGACGATGGCGACGGCGGCGGCTATGGCGACGGGGGCGGGGAAGACGACGACAACGACGACGACGACGACGAGGACGACGACGACGACGAGGACGACGACGACGACGCCCAAGACGACGTGGACAAGGACGAGACGAGGACGATGACGACGACGATGACGACGTATGCTGGAGGGTGTGGTCGGGCTCCCGGCGGCAACCGTCATGCTGATCAGAGTGAGGGGGTCTCCTTCCATCGCCCCTCCTTCCCCCGCACTCCACTGCGTCAGAATTCCATCCTCATGACATTGCGTTGCATTGCGTTGCGCTGCATTTTATGGGTGGGCTTGGCACGACACTGCAACATATAGCATAACAGTTTATAGTATCGTATCGCATTGAAGAGCATTGCATGTCATTGCCTCGCGTGGCAAACTATTGCGTTGCATTGCATGGCATTCTATAGACATCGCATTGCATAGAAAGGGTACCGGACCACCGCGCACCGTGCCGTGCAGCGACAAAATGTTGCACCACGTTTGCTGGGCATTGGCACCTGTACTGCGTTGCTCTTGCCCCCCCCTTTCCCACCGATCTTAATGTTGGGCGCGTGGCGAAGAGCCCCTGTTCCGCCCGGGGCCCCCCGACAAAATGTTGCACCACCGAGCTGTTTCGACCGGCCCGGGTCCGAACCCAATATTAAGATCGGGGGGGGGGGGGGCGCACGATTGATGCGACACCGATGCGATTTATTGTCAGCGCCAGGTGGTGCAACATTTTGTCGATGTACCGTAGACTCGGCCTTCCGTAGGCTGCCCGCCATGCCGATGCATCGCCGGTTCCTGTTCTTCGTTTTCCTCGCGCAGGGCGTTGCCCATGTGGCAGGGCACCTGGCCGTGCCCTTCGGCGCCGTCGCGTCCGTGCATGCGTGGGAGAGGGTCGGCGCGCTCATTTCGCACCTTGTGCGTCGCCCACTGTTCATTCCGATGCTGCGTTTCGTCGATGACCTCTTTGGCGCCGAGCGCGCGGCATGCGCCGAGCACGCGCTCGAGTGCATCGTGCGGCTCGTGCGCTGCATCCTCGGCCCTTCTGCAATCGCGGCGGGCAAAGTCGCCGCGGGCATGCCGCCTGTCGCCCTGGGCCTTCAGGTCCGCGCAGACCGCGGCGGTTTCTCGTGCACCCCCTCGCCCGACAAGGTCAAGAAGTGGCGCGGTCGCATTGGCGACGCGCTCTCCTCGGGCGTTTGGCGGCCGGGGGACGCGGCAAAGCTTGCGGGCGCCCTGATGTGGGCATGCTCGGGCATGTTCCATCGCGTAGGGCGCGCGCTCATCCGGCCCTTGTTCGCCCACTCGAAGCAGCGCGGCGTGGTGGCGCCGCAGCAGCTGCGCGTCGCACTCGAATGCTGGATCTCTGCGAGACCCGTGTCTGGGCACCAGACCAGCGCGAGACAACGCAGCTCCTTGTCGACGCGCGCAGCGCGCCGCCCCGCGTCGCGGCTGTGCTCTTCCTCGACGGGCGGGCCTCCTACTCCGATTGGGCTCCCTCCGATTGCGTTCTGCGCCATTTCAAGCAGAGGGGCGATGCGCAGATTATGTCCCGCGAGCTTCTAGCGATCGCGATTGGCCTTTCCACGTTCAGCGACGCGCTCGCGGGCAGGCGCGCGCGCCTCTGGTCTGACGACGTCGGTGCCGAGGCCGCCGCGCGGAAAGGCGCCTCCAAAAAGTGGGACTATGCGTGTCTCATCAATTCGTTGTGGCTGCAGGCGGCGCAATTGCGCGTCTCGCTCCGCGTCGACCGCGCCCCCTCGAAGCTTAACGTTGCCGATTTGCCGTCGCGGGGGCAGTGCTGGCTCTCTCGCGTGATCGGCGCTTCTTTCGTGCAGCCGCGTCTTAGCGAGGCATTCTGGAAGCCCGATGCCTGGGCACCTCTTTCGGCTGCGCGGGCGCCGCTGCGCCGCGCGTGAGCGACTGTCGGCCGACAGTTCGGCTTGCGCGCCAAATCCTGTTGCGTCGGCGTGCGTGTCAAAATGTTGTTTTATTCGTTTTCGCGTTGCGTCCGCGTTGGTCGCGCGTAGCGCAGCCGCTCCACGTGCGCTCGGCAGACAGGGCTCGGCGGCAGAAGGATTGCTTGGCGCGCGCCGACCGTCGAAACGGCAATGGCCGGGCGCGCCGCTTCCACGCGAGTCTTCCTGGAGAGAGCCGCAGGCCCTGGCAGGCGCGATGCGGCGTGGTTCGATGCGATCGCGGCGGCGCTCGCTGCCGAAAGCGTGTCGCGCCCGTCCGCGCTCGCTGGGGCCAAATTCAGAGACTTCCAGTTCCTGGGAGCGGACCTCGACGGCGGCCAAAAGCGGTGCATTCGGGAAGCTATCGCACTCGCGACAAGCGTTCAGGGCTGCGCATTTCGCGCCGCGAACCAGCTGCAGCGCGCCCGCGCGCGCGCAGGAGGTGGAAGACCAAGTCCAGAGGCCGGCGCCGGCGCGGGCGCAGGCCGTCGGGGGCGTTGCCGTCGAAGCTCTCCTCGAGTCAAGGGCTGCGGAGGCGCAGGCGGCCCGCGCGCCGCAGTGCGGCGGGGGCCCGCGTGCGGAGCTCCGCAATTTTTGCCAGTGGCTCGACAGCGAGGAAGGCCCAGTGTGCGTCGCTGAGTGGCTGTCTTCGGCGCGCACAGCGGCCCCCCTGGGCGCATGCCCGCGCTCCATCGCCTCTTTCAAGAGCGGCGTGGCAGCATGGTTCGCGTTCGCGCGCGAGGCTCTTGCGCTGCGCGGGCGCGAGCTGTCGCCGTCCGCTGACGGGTTGCTCGCGTGGTCGCTGCTGTTTCGCCCCGACCAGACTTTTTCCAATTATGTCTCTCACGTCAAGCTGGCTTGTCAGGTTTGCGGTCTCCCTGTAGACGTTTTTCGTGACGCGCCCCTTCGCCGCGCCAAATGCGCGATTCGCAAGCGCGGCGCTTTCCTGCCCAGGGCGCCTCTATTCATCAGGGAGGACGCAGTTTGCGCGCTGCTAAATCTGGCAAAAGAGCGGCACGAGTCCGCCGTCTTCGCGCAGCTTTTTTTTCCCCACATCCTGAGTGGGGTTCTTGTTTTCCCAGAACACCCTCTCCTTCCCACCCACCTCCCGCTCCATCTTCCATGCAGCACAATATTATTCCTACCACACACACCATACCATACCATAGTTCCTACCACACATACCATACCATACTATACCATACCATACCACACCATACGTACCATACCGTACCATACCATACCATGGCGTACCATAGCATACCATACCATATCACACCAACCCACCCCTCCAGGGAGGCCCCGCCTGAGCGAGGAGGGTATCGGAATGCCATACTATTTACATGGTTTCGTGCCCCTCCCACCCCTCCAGGGAGGCCCCGCCTGAGCGAGGAGGGTATCGGAATACTATACTATTTGCATGGTTTCGTGCCCCTCCCACCCCTCCAGGGAGGCCCCGCCTGAGCGAGGAGGGTATCGGAATACCATACTATTTACATGGTTTCGTGCCCCTCCCACCCCTCCAGGGAGGCCCCGCCTGAGCGAGGAGGGTATCGGAATACCATACTATTTACATGGTTTCGTGCCCCTCCCACCCCTCCAGGGAGGCCCCGCCTGAGCGAGGAGGGTATCGGAATACCATACTATTTACATGGTTTCGTGCCCCTCCCACCCCTCCAGGGAGGCCCCGCCTGAGCGAGGAGGGTATCGGAATACCATACTATTTACATGGTTTCGTGCCCCTCCCACCCCTCCAGGGAGGCCCCGCCTGAGCGAGGAGGGTATCGGAATACCATACTATTTACATGGTTTCGTGCCCCTCCCACCCCTCCAGGGAGGCCCCGCCTGAGCGAGGAGGGTATCGGAATACCATACTATTTACATGGTTTCGTGCCCCTCCCACCCCTCCAGGGAGGCCCCGCCTGAGCGAGGAGGGTATCGGAATACCATACTATTTACATGGTTTCGTGCCCCTCCCACCCCTCCAGGGAGGCCCCGCCTGAGCGAGGAGGGTATCGGAATACCATACTATTTACATGGTTTCGTGCCCCTCCCACCCCTCCAGGGAGGCCCCGCCTGAGCGAGGAGGGTATCGGAATACCATACTATTTACATGGTTTCGTGCCCCTCCCACCCCTCCAGGGAGGCCCCGCCTGAGCGAGGAGGGTATCGGAACCATACTATTTACATGGTTTCGTGCCCCTCCCACCCCTCCAGGGAGGCCCCGCCTGAGCGAGGAGGGTATCGGAATACCATACTATTTACATGGTTTCGTGCCCCTCCCACCCCTCCAGGGAGGCCCCGCCTGAGCGAGGAGGGTATCGGAATACCATACTATTTACATGGTTTCGTGCCCCTCCCACCCCTCCAGGGAGGCCCCGCCTGAGCGAGGAGGGTATCGGAATACCATACTATTTACATGGTTTCGTGCCCCTCCCACCCCTCCAGGGAGGCCCCGCCTGAGCGAGGAGGGTATCGGAATACCATACTATTTACATGGTTTCGTGCCCCTCCCACCCCTCCAGGGAGGCCCCGCCTGAGCGAGGAGGGTATCGGAATACCATACTATTTACATGGTTTCGTGCCCCTCCCACCCCTCCAGGGAGGCCCCGCCTGAGCGAGGAGGGTATCGGAATACCATACTATTTACATGGTTTCGTGCCCCTCCCACCCCTCCAGGGAGGCCCCGCCTGAGCGAGGAGGGTATCGGAATACCATACTATTTACATGGTTTCGTGCCCCTCGATATCGGAATACCATACTATTTACATGGTTTCGTGCCCCTCCCACCCCTCCAGGGAGGCCCCGCCTGAGCGAGGAGGGTATCGGAATGCCATACTATTTGCATGGTTTCGTGCCCCTCCCACCCCTCCAGGGGGGCCCCCCTGAGCGAGGAGGGTATCGGAAACCATACTATTTACATGGTTTCGTGTCCCTCCCACCCCTCCAGGGAGGCCCCGCCTGAGCGAGGAGGGTATCGGAAACCCATACTATTTACATGGTTTCGTGCCCCTCCCACCTCCCCAGGGAGGCCCCCGCCTCTCCAGCTTCTCCTTCGTGTTGATGTTGTCGTACCCCATGGGTCCCACGAGACCGTTAATATCTTTATGTGGGGAATTCCGTTAGCATAATTTGTCACGTACGTGTTTCTCTTGCGCCTTCCCTCGGAGGCCCTGGGCATTTCGTTCGACGGCGTAGCCTTTCGTCAGGGCGCAGGGGCTTCACTCATTCTGTGCGACGGCCTCCTGCAGCTCAAGTTGGCGCGCTGCAAGAACAAGCAAGTCGGGTCCGTGCTCCAGCGGGCGTGCTGGTGCGCGCGCTGCACCAGGACGTGCCCGGTCCACGCGCTCGGCGCATGGTTCGCGGGCCTGCCCGTGGGCACCCGGCCGTTCGCGGACATTAGCGCGGCAAGCTCGCTGAGCACGCTGCGCTTTCTCCTCGGCCAGCTCGGCGTCAAAGACGCGGCGCTTTATCGCGCGCACGACCTGCGGCGCGGGCATGCGCTGGACCTCCAGCAGAGGGGGGGCACCTCGCGCGAGATCCTTCAAGCGGGCGAATGGTCCTCGCCGGCGTTCCTGTCGTATCTCGATATGACGCAACTAGAACTCGGCGCCGTGGTCGAGGCGCACCTGGCTGAGTCCGAGGACGAACTTGCTTAAGCAATGGCGACCCAGGCGTCGCGCGATGCCCTCGCGCGTTCATCTCCGCCGCTGCGTGTCGCAACACCGCGGCGCCGCCGCGCGCGTCGCCCGTTTCGCAAGGGGTGCGCGTGCCGCGCGCGTCGCCGCCGCGCGGTGTACCAGCGTGCATCGGCTGGGGGTGCTTGCATCCCTGGCGCCCCCGCGCGTCGGCTCAGACTGGCACCGCCAGGCTGGGCGGCGCGGGGGGTGCCGCGCCCCTTGTCAAGTGGGTGCGGGCACCCTCGGGTGCGGGGGGCTTCCGCCGCAGCTGAAATTTGTGGTGGGCGCCCAACGCCATCGAATGCGCGCGCGCTCGCTTGTGCTGCGTTGCGCGCGGGCGCAAATTTCGCGCCCGCGCGTTGCCCGCGCGCGGGCGGGCGAGCAGGGCGCGCGGACCGCCTCCCGCTTTCCTGCGCCTCGCGGCGCGCGGCCCCGCGAGAAGGGCCCGCGCGCGCGAGGGGGGCGACGGCATGTGCCTCGCGGCGCGCGGCCCCACGCGAAGGGCCCGCGCGCGCGAGGGGGGCGACGGCGTGTGCCTCGCGGCGCGCGGCCCCGCGCGAAGGGCCCGCGCGCGCGAGGGGGAAGCGACGCCATGCGCGTTGCTCGTTTGCTCTTGTGCTCGCTTCGTGTCGAACGCCCCGTGCAGGCGCGCTGCGGGGATCGCGTCGGGGCGGATCGCGGCGCGCCTCGGGGTCGTGCGGTGTGCAGGCATCGGTGCTTGCATCTTGCAGGCATGTGCGCTTGCGTCCCGCCGTGGCGGGCGGCGCGCGCGCTTTCGCCCCGCCATCCCGCTCCTGGGGATACTTGCATCCCTGGCGCCCCCGCGCGTCGGCTCAGACTGGCGCCGCCAGGCTGGGCGGCGCGGGGGGTGCCGCGCCCCTTGTCAAGTGGGTGCGGGTGCCCTCGGGTGCGGGGGGCTTCTGGCGCAGCTGAAATTTGCGGCGAAAAAGCCGACGAGACACGCGCCCCGGTCCGCTGGGCCGAAGCCCCAGGGGGAGCCCTCACGCACTGACTCACTGCGGCCTTGCATCCCTTACAGACGCGTAGGCGTATTTAAAAGTTCGGCATTCATGCGTGACGTCACAAGACAGCTATGCTTCGATGCGCAGAGGCTGCCCATTGCTGTCTGGGGCGCCCCCGGCGTCTGCGGCCAGCCCAATTTTTGGGCGCGCAGTTGCGATTGCACGCAATGCGCCTCGCGAGCGACCCGCCGGTCTCAGAAGCAATTCCCCGGTAGAGTTGCGCTTGCCGCTGGCGTAAGATTGCGAACAAAGGGTGTGATCCAGCTCTCTCCAGTGCGTTCACGTTGCTGACGCGCGAGATGTAAGAATGTGGGATCCTTACAATGCGGCGCAAACATTTGCAGTGGAATGCGTCGAGCCTGTCTCTGTCGTGCTTGAGAAGCCGCAGCGAATCCAACGAGTACAACAGCTTGCTGAGCACGCAGCTTTTTTATATGAGTATCTTGCGTCGCCAACCAACCGCGGAGTGTGTCCACAATTTAGTAAGTTGTTGAAAAACACCGCTGCCTTCTCCAAGTCGTCTCGAAAGTTCATTGCCAACGCGTCCGTCATGGTCTACGAGCCCCCCCCAAATAAATAGTTTCCTTGGCAATCTTGATCGGATCCCCACCCGGCGGTCTCACAAAGCCAACATAACCGATTTGAAGTTGCACCGTCTTGTCCCAATTCAATTCCAATCCGTACTTCCGCCCCTCTGCCACAATTGCGTCCAGCATGATCTGTAGCTTTCCTTCATGTTGAGATGTCAACGCAGTGTCGTCGGCGTGCAGAATATCCCTAGAGACCACGTAGCCTGATCTTGTTGAAGGCGCAGGTCCGACAGAGCGTCCTGAATCATCACCGTCTGCACAATAATAAATAAATACGGTGACAACGGGCATCCCTGTGCAATGCCGGCAGCTTGGCGTCGTTGCGAAGATGTACCACAATGGTCTAGTATAGTGGAATACCTGCGCGAATAAATTCTTCTCACCATTTGCGCGAAAGGTTGCGGTAGCCCAATTCTTGTCAAAGCTGCGCGCGAACACTCTTGCTTCAATCGGTCGAACGCCTTGGCCCAATCAAGGAGAAACAAAATAATGCCACCGTTATTATTCATCAGCGTTGCGTCGACCATGCGCCTCACGAGCATGAGCGCGTCGGCGGTGCCCCGGCGAGGCCGGAATCCAAACTGTGAGTGTCGTAATCGATCTTCTGCGCCTCCTTGAAGCAGTCGCTGATGCAACATCGCCGCGAGGGCTTTGTATCCCACCGAGAGCAACGAGATCGGACGATAGTTGCTTGGTAAAGTTGCGTCTCTTTTCTTGAAAAGCAAGATGACATTCGCCATGCGCCGTTTTTCCGGTATGTCTTTCTGGGGCCAACATCGTTGACAAACGTGCAACAGTGCTTGGCAAGCGTGTACATCTGTAGATACAACCTTCCACAAATCTGGTGGTACGTCATCAGGGCCAGCTGCTTTTCCGTTCTTCATCTTTCTCAACACGAAAATCAGTTCGTTCAATGTAAATTGACGCACGTCTATGGACAACTCTGTTCCAAGAGGGCGGGTAGCTGTAGGAACCACCTCTGGGAAAGTAACTTGCCACTGCACTTTCTCGAAGTAGTCGGCCAACGCATCCGGGCGGCTCGCGGTATTGGTCAAGTTGTTGATCATGTCCCTGACTCCAGCGTGCTTTTGTCTGAGGCTTCTTCCGTAGCTGTTTGACTGCGCCCCAGTTCCCCCCCGCCAGAGAATCGTTCATCCAAGTTGTGCGGTCAGCCCGCGCTGCCTTCCGGATCGCCTTGTTGAGAGAGCTCTCGTTGCGAGCGTCGCCCATTCGCCTGAAATTGTTCCTTTGTTCGATGACATCCAAAGTAGCCTGCGATATCCAAGGTCGCCGGGCCGGCTGAGCCCTGCGAGGCGACGTATCTGCAGCAGCACCAAACGCATCTTCGATTTGCTCCACAGCTTCGTCAAGGGAACAACTTGCAACGCTAAAAGATTGCCACTTGCTGTAAAAACGCTTCGTGAAATCGATCTGCAAGGCCGGGTCCCGCGCCGAAGCTTTGTCGACATAGGTTCGTGTATGCGCCGCCGAAGCCTGAAAGTGTAAACCAAGTTCCGCCGTCAATTAATAATGGTGGTTGTTCAGAGCAACGCCCCGGTGCGTTCTGCAGAGCTTCACCCAAGGAAGCATAGAGGTATGACAAAGCACATGGTCGATCTGAGCGAACTTATCTGGCGAAATATCGTCGTCCATTGGGGCCGCGCCAAGATCCCTGTATGTAACTCGCTGATCGTCCGGAATGTCAAAAAACGTATTCGCAATAACCATGTCCGTAGCGACACAATGTTCATCAGAAGTTGCCTGTTTGATGTGCTTGTCAAATGTACGGAACTATGAAGATAATCAGCAAGACAGAGATGTGGACCAATGTATTGCTCTTCGCCGGGATGTTGCTGGAGTAACTTGGCGTTGAAGTCGCCCAATGCAAACGTAGTGCTGTGTTGCGTCGTCGGCCGTACTGTTTCCAGCAATTCTGCGAAGAAAGACTGGCGGACATCGTAATCGTACTTGCTCTGTGGGGCGTAGGCCGACACGACCGTCAAAATGCCATGTTGCATTCTGATTCGTAAAGACGCCAATCGTGGTGATACCGCCCGGAACGCTACTATAGCAGAACGGGCCCATGGAGCAACGATGAAGCCGACCCCCGCTACAGAGCGTTTTGCGTCGTCAGGCTCCCCAGATAAGCAAACCATAAACCCATCGTAATCGTAATGCTCGGAACCGTGTAACTGAGTCTCCTGTATGGCCAAGACGGCGATGCGATGGGCAGCCATTACTACAGTTACTTCAGACAACTTGACATATGAATCCCCACGGAGGCCTTCGACATTCCAAGTGCCAAACATCTGCGTGCGAAGTGGTTGACATTCTCGTCGAGGCTGGAACCGCGTGTGCAGCCGCGTGGAAGAGTGAGACAATGAAGCTGGACAAATGGAGGAATAAATCGTAGCACAAGGAGTTGGGGACATAGAGGATGAAGATGAATATGTAAAAAAAGATGAAGCATGTAGGTGTAGCGGCCTGGTATATTTGCCCGTGCCTGCCTTAGAAAATGAGCGCGGCTCCGTAGCTGAAGGCGCAGCGGTATCTTTGCCCGAGAGACGCCCAATACTAGGAACAGCAAGCTGAAAAATATGCGGTCCATCGCTGCAGGCTCTCATGCCAGGCTGGACTGACAGATGCCGCGTTTCCTAATGCCCTTTCGATTTCCCTTTCGGCTGGCCCTTCGTGCCGCCAAGGGACCGAGTAAGTAAAGCACTGCATTTATCTTCCAGCTCCTTGAGGCCTTCGTGTTCTTGGAGTTCCTTCCAAAGAGCCAAAAACCACGAGACTTCCAGCGCGGCAGGCACCCCATGCGGCAAGACCGCAGGGGGTGGCGGATGACGAAAAGCGCGCGTAGCGTCGCGATATGTGAGCCGGGAGACATACCAAGGGGCGCGCGGGGTGGTAGGCAGCCCCTGCCCCAGATCGAACGGCCCAAGACAGCCCCAAAAGCGCCCAAGACAGCCCCAAAAGACACCCCAACATTGCCAGATCGAACGGCCCAAGACTGCCAGATCGAACTGCCAGATCGACGGCCCGAGAGGAAGAGCACCAGATCGAACGGCCCAAGACAGCCCCAAAAGGCGCCTAAGAGGCCCCCAATATGGCCCAAAACAGCCCCTCCGTAGCCATTTTGGCTCAAGAGTGCATGTCGAATGCCATGTGCGAGCGCATAGTTGTAAACGCTTGAATCATGTGCAGTTCTGGCTGAGTCAGAAGAACTCGTGTTGAGCGAACGAGCGAGCTTGTTTTGGATTTCGGCAGAAGATGGCCTTGGCTGGCTCCACCCCGCGGTTTGTCTTCCGCGGGTGCTCGCCAGAGGAGCGTGATCCTCGCCAAACAGGCCTCCGCGCGAGGACGCCAGAGGTGCCGACGCCCGTTCGGGATGCCATCGAGAACGGCAAAGGTCCAAGCTGTTTTGTGCACGCTAGCAGATCGGCCGTCACCGCCATATATTACGCAACGAGCGGCACCAACTTCCTGGATGGCGTCGTGGTGAAAATAGACCTTGGGCACGAGGCTCTGATTGGCAAGGTCATCGACGTTTCGACGCAGGATGGGGCGCGGCTCCAAGGGTTGACAGTTGAAAATAAGGGCTACACATTCGCTGTGATGCATCGCGAAATCCTGGTGAACTGCGCGGTGCCGGCTTCTGCAATTGTAGGGATTTTTCGGGTTCGCTTGCCTACCAGTTTCGGGCCTTTCAATTCGGTGCAAGACTTCCTGGATGAGTTCTCAAGAAACATGGACCGGAAACCCGCGGAGGACGCGATTGTGACGCAGTGGTATGGAGTAGACGCGTTCTACGTGGACGAGCAGGCCGACCGCTACCACTTCTCGAACAGGTGCTTTTACTGCGAGCCTCGGGCGGAGGGTGTGCCTGGGGAGGCCCCGCAGAAAGCACTCCGGGCTTGCAAAATGTGCCTGATGCGCGGAGCAAGCGAGTTTCTCTTGCAAGAGCCGCCGCAGCAACAGCCGCCGCAGCAAGCGCAACCCCAGACGAGGACATATTACATCACGAGGACTGGGAAGAAGTTCCATGTCAGGGCAGACTGCGACGGGCTCCGGAACGCCGCAAGAATCTTGTCGACGAACGAGCGGCACCCTCTGAACCTTCAAGGAAAAAGGCTTTCTCCGTGCAACTTGTGCGCCAGATGAGCCGTGGGCTGTACAATCTCACTTGGCAGCCGTGCAGTACTATGATAGTATCATTTTATACAAAAACTCAGCGAACATTATCCTGGCGATGGACTTAACCATATGCAGTTACGAGTACCGCAAAGCAGGTTGCACGAATGAGAGGGAACTCCCTATGGGGCCACGAAGCGTGTGAGGAATGTGCCGAAATGGGTGCGGTGCCGCCATGCGAACGCAGCCACGGGGGCCCTCGGTGGAGCTCCCTATGGGGCCACGAAGCGTGTGAGGGGTGTGCCGAAATGGGTGCGGTGCCGCCATGCGAACGCATGCACTGGAGCCCTCGGTGGGGCTCCCTCAGGGGCCACGAAACGTGTGAGGGGTGTGCCGAGATGGGTGCGGTGCCGCCATGCGAACGCAGCCATTGGGGCCCTCGGTGGAGCTCCTTATGGGGCCACGAACTGGGAGCGCGTACGCAGCGTACTTTACGAGGGGTCGTGGCCCTGGGAGCGCGACGTCAGCGTAATTTACGAGGGATCGCGGCAGTGGGAGCGCGGACGCTGCGTAATTTGCAAAGGATAGTGGCCCTGTGAGCGCGGACGCAGCGTAAATTATTTGGGATCGTGGCCCTTGGAGTGCGGGCGCAGCGTAATCAAAGAGGGGTCGGGGCCCTGGGAGCTCGACCCCAGTGTAATCTACGAGGGATCGGGGCCCTTGCAGCGCGGGCGCAGTGTGAATTGTTAAGGTTCGTGGCCTGGAATGCGGACGCATCGTAATTTCTGAGAGGTCGTGACAGCTGGAGCGGGGGCGCAGCGTGATTTTGGAGCACGTTCTTTGGCCCGTTCCATGGGGCGTCCCTTGGCGAGTCCCCCTGGCACGTCGCGTGGCGCGTCCCCTGGCACATCCCGTGGCACATCCATTGGCACGTTCCGTAGCGCGTCCCTTTGGCACGTCCCGCGGTGCGGCCCCCCTGGCACGTCCCCTGGCACGTCGCCTGGCGCGTCCTTTGGGACGTTTCGCGGCGCGTCCTCCTGGCATGCCCCCCTGTCAATTAGCTCTGGGGCAGCTACTATTTGTTCAGGCAGCCCGAGCTTAAGATCCAGATCAGTTCGGTCAGGACTCGGATGCAAAGGAGGACTCGATCCACAATGCTATAGAGCACAACCGCGGCATGACACATCGCAGTTCAGCACGGTGCAGCACAGCACAGCCCTCGGCAGGGTACATCAAGATCGATACACTCAGCATTGCGTTTGCCCGTCATCCAATCAGGTGTCTTTGAAACCGTTGCCACGCGTTACATTTTTGTATTCCTTTCCGGGTTCCTGGGTCGATCGTGCTTTTCATGCGTCCATGTTGCCCAGGCAGGTTTCTAGCATGAGGCGGTGATGAGAGCGTTTCGAGCGAGACGCTTGGTTTTCACTTGCCCAGGTCGCCCAGGCGGATGTCTGACATGAGGATGCGTTGATGGTGTCTCGAGCGAAACGCTTGGTTTCACGTGTCCAGGTGGTCAGGCGGATGTCTATGTGTTGAGGATGGCCCGAGTGAAACGCTTGTCGTAGTAGAGTGCATCGCAGTCCAGCCCCGCCCGCCCGTGGGACGTCCCATGGCGCGCTGGCGCGACCCCTCGCGACGTTCTAGCGTGACTTGCCCTGGCGCGCCCCCGAGCACGCCACTCGGCGTGGCACGTTCCCTGGCCCGTCCTCTGTCGTGTTTCCTGGCTCGTTCCCAGGCGTTTCTCCTGCCCGTGCCGTGGCGCGTCCCTTGCAACGTCCCTTGGCATGACGTCCTCTGGCCGTCCCATGGCACGCGCCTTGGCACGTCCCGTGCCAGATCCCTGACACGTTCAGGGCACGTCACGAGGGATCGTGGCCGTGGGAGCGCGGACGCAGCGTAATTCACGAGGGATCGTGGCCCTGGGAGCGCGGACGCAGCGTAATTTAGATGGGGTCCTGGCCCTGGGGGGCGGCCGCAGTTACTTTACCAGGGATCGTGACCCTGGGAACGCGGACACTGAGTAATTCACGAGGGAGCGCGGACCTGCGAGCGCGGACGCAGCGTAATGTACGATGGATCGTGGCCGAGGGAGCGCGGACGCATGGCAATTTACGAGGGATCGCGGACTCAGCGTAATTTATGATGGCTCGTGGCCCTGGCAGCGCGGAGGCAGCGTAATTTACATTGGATCGTGGCCCTGGGGCGGCGGACACAGTGTAATTTACTAAGGAACTTGGCCCTGGGAGCGCGGACACTGCGGAATTCACGAGGGAACGCTGCCCTGGGAGCGCGGACGCAGCATAGTTTATGAGGGACCGTGGCCCAGGGAGAGCGGACGCAATGTAATTCACGAGGGATCGTGGCCCTGGGATTGCGGACGCAGTGTAATTTACGATGTATCATGGCCTTGGGGGCGCGGACGCAGTGTAATTTACACGGGATCCTGGCCCTGGGTCAGGGACGTCCCGTTGCACGTTCCCTGACGCGTTGCCTGGCATGTTCCTTGGCGCGTCGCCTGGCACGTTCCCTGGCACGTTCTGTGTCGCGTCCCGTGGTGAGTCCCCCTGACGCGTCGCGCGGCGCGTCCCCTGGCACGTCCCGCGGCACGTCCATTGGCATGTTCCGTAGCGCGTCCCCTTGGCACATCCCGCGGTGCGTCCCCATGGCGCTTCCCCTGGCACGTTCCCTGGCACGTCCCTTGGGACGTTCCGCTGCGCGTCCCCCTGGCATGTCCCCCTGTCAATTAGCTCTGGGGCAGCAACAGTATTTGTGCTGAGGCAGCTCGAGCTGAAGATCCAGATCAGTTCGGTCAGGACTCAGATGCAAAGGATGACTCGATCCACAACGCTATAGAACACAATCGCGGCATGGCACATCGCAGTTCAGCACGGCGCAGCACAGCACAGCCCTCGGCAGGGTACATCAAGAGCGATACACTCAGCATTGCAATTGCCCGTCGCCCAATCAGGTGTCTGCCGTGCCTCACATCTCTATATTCCTTCCCGGGCTCGTGGGTCGACCATGCTTTGTTTCACGGTGCGAGGAACGGGCGCCGTGAGACAACTCAACGGCTCAGGAGTTCCCCGCGCAGTGGGGCGTCTTCGAGCACTGGGACGACCTGGAGGCGCCCCGCAACGCGGTGCTTGTGAGCTGCCCGTCCATGCTGGACCCCGAGCTGGCCCCGCCAGGCGGGCGCTGCTGCGGCGCCGGTGGGAGGACGGAGGGCTGCGGCGGCGGACGCTGGAATTCGCCAGGGGGGGAACGGGTCTCTCAGGAGGGAAAAAGACATACAGACACAATCAATCGTCGATCCCCTAGAAAATATGGGAAAATATGGGAAGTGGGGGGGAGAACAAAAACCAAGAAATTATGGGAACATATGGGGAATCATGTTATTTGTGTGTATTTCTTTGTGTGTCCCAGGGCCCCTTCATCCTGAGAGAAGCGGCTTCGTGGGGGCCGCCAGCACCTATCCGGCCGTGCCCGTGCAGCGTTGTAGCACCTCACTAGTTGGCATCAGCAGGTTGTTTTCGACGTCTGATGGCGCGCGCTTCTGCAGCTTCTCTGTGCGTGTCGGTATCTGCCAGGACCCGCTGCAAAGGGGTCCTGAGGTGCCTCGCCGTTTTCGGGCTCTCGTCAGGAGGGACAACACCACAGACACACCACAGACACAAGTAATCGTCGGCTCCCTGGAAAATATGGGAAACATGGGAAGTGGGGGGAAGACGAAAACCCTGAACATACGCGAAAAGATTGGGAGTCCTGGAATGTGTGTGTTCATTTGTTTGTGTGTTCCTGGGCCCCTTTATCTCGGGGCCCTCCACGGGCCTCTGGGCCG
This sequence comes from Prorocentrum cordatum, assembly GCA_963575745.1. Classification (NCBI taxonomy): domain Eukaryota; class Dinophyceae; order Prorocentrales; family Prorocentraceae; genus Prorocentrum; species Prorocentrum cordatum. The sequence goes on along the minus strand of CAUYUJ010015107.1, from coordinate 72,627 downwards.
TCAGGGAACGACTCAGGATGGAGAATTGGTCCTGGGGGGAGGCTTAAGTCGGGCCTGTCCCTCTACAGGGGGAATATTACCAAAACGTATGTTTTCTTTCATTTTTCGATTAGTTGACTGGTATTTTTTTCGCCTGGAAAGGGCGTGGGCCCAGGGTTCTCTTTTAGTAGGAAATATTTGCGATCACTTACAAGGTAAAGTGTGAATTTGCAGTTGAACAAGTGCGTTTCTCGCGTGCCCGCTCGAGGAAAGTTTGCCCCCCATCTCGGATCCTCGATAAATAACCGTGTCCGCAGACCCCCGTTTTCCTTTGTAAAACGGAGGGGCGGGGCATTTTTAGCATAATCCTCGGAACAGAAAACCGAGGTCTGGAGCCCCGACCGCGACGCGGAAAAGCGTCATGCGCGCAGGAATTCCGAGGATGTCTCGCGCGTGCCGCGTCCCGCGCGCAGGAATTCGAGGATGTATCGACTGATTCGCTCGTTTTTCAAGATGTTTTTGTTGTTGAAACCGACGCACACAGGTCTGCCCGAGCTGGAACCACGTCGCTTCACGTGTCCAGGGCACCCAGGTGGGTGTCTAACATGGTGGTCCCGAGCTGGTACCATGTTTTCCCGTGTCCAGGCCACACAGGTGGGTATCTAACATGGTGGTCCCGCGCTGGAGCCACGTGCTTTCACGTGTACAGGCCACCGAGGTGGGTATCTAACATGTTGGTCCCGAGCTGGCACCATGTGTGTTCACCTGTCGAGACCACCCATGGGGGTGTCTAAGATGGTGGTCCCGCGCTGGAACCACGTGTTTTCACGTGCCCAGGTCGCCCAGAGGGTGTATGTAGCATGGTGGCCCCGCGTTGGAACCGCGTGTTTTCACCTGTCCACGCCACCCAGGGGGGTATCTAATATGGTGGTCCCGGGCTGGAGCCACGTGTTTTACGTGTCCAAGCTTTATTCCAGAGCGCCATTTCTGGTACGCTAATCATGCCAATCCATGAGACTCTTGTAAGTGTTGTTGAAGAACGAATGTGCGCGGCACTAAGACGAGAGCCACAATTTGAAAAGGAGCCGCCCTCCATTTGTGACACTCTTACAATTTTTTAGACGAAAGCGCGTGGCGTTAAGGTGAGAGCAACATTTTGAAAACGGCACGCCCTCAATCCATGTACCTCTTAGTTTTTTACAGACGAATGCGCGCGGCGCGAATGCGAGAGCCACATAAAAAACCGATCGCCCTCAATCCTGGAATCTCTTGCACTTTTTAAGACGATTGTTCGCGGCGCTAAGGCGATAGCCACATTTTGAAAACCACCCGACCTCTATTTGTAAAAGTGTTGCTAATTCTGAGCGTTCAGGATCATAACTTATGAGGAAGTCTCAGTCGAAACGCCCGGTCCGCCTTTTCGACCAGCCTCGGGGTGCAATGGGGAGAAGTTATTTAGAAGGAAAAGAATGGAGGAGGAGAAGGAGGAGGAGAAGGAGGAGGAGAATGAGGAGTAGGAAGAGGAGGAGGAGGAGGAGGAAGAGAACGAGGAGAAGGAAGAGGAGGAGGAGGAGGAGGAGGAGGAGGAGGAGGAGGAGGAGGAGGAGGAATGAAGGGGCAGCCCGGGGCCAGTGCGCCCGCGGCCGCAGGCTACCACTGCCTTCACGCCTACACGCCGGCCACTGAGCCGTGGGAGGACTGGAAGGACCTCAAGGAGGGCTCGGAGGAGTACCTCCGCAAGAAGGACTCCCTGCGCCCCCCGCTGGCTCCCTGGGTGGCCACCCTTCCAAGGCCAGGAGCTCCTGCTCAGCGTGACTTGCAAGAGGAAGAGGTGCCGACGCCGCTGCCCTTCCCTCGTCGCCACCGCTGGTCTCGCCTCGAAGTTCTAGTCAGAGCGAACTCCTGGGGAGGTCTTGGGAGTAGCGGTGTCGGTACAGCCGGGGCCCTGAAGAACGACCCTTTTCGTTGGGGAGGGGCTCGGTGTTCCTTGATCGTTCTACATTTTGCCCTCTGTTTTCCTCAGGTTTTCCATGGGAAATCGAAGTTCAACTTATGGGAGAAAGGGGCCCCGTTCCTTATTTAGGGTTCCTTGGGTCAACGCCCCGACTGTACTGGCCCTCCGCGCTGCTGAGCCTTTGCCAGCCTCCAGCCCGTCGTACCGGAGCGACACGCCATCAGTTTGCAGGGCATAGCGTGTCGCCAGGGCCGCCGCCGCGACACGTTGAGCAGAATCTCCTGACCGTAGGTCACCCGCCGCGGCGCCAAGATAGCTCCGTTTCGTTTTTTCGGTCCAGGCCAGATAGTACGCCGCGGTTCGCGCCGTGCGCAGCGCTGAGCTCGACGTGAGGTGACCTGGAGACTCTCCTTCTTCCTCCTTCTTTCAGCCCTCGTCGCTACCCCTCCTCGTTCCTCCTGCTGCCTTCCCCCTCTCACCCTCCTCTGTACCCTGGAGGTTGCGCGGACCCCGGGAGACCCCCGGCCCCTCGCAAAGCCGGCGCGGCCTCCCGGGCCCGTCCGGGCCAGGTGGCGCGGGGCAGGGCGGCGACGCAACCTAGCAGCGAGCGCACGGCAACTGTATTGAAACGAAGCCCGGAACGGGGGGACAACACCGGATCGGGATAGATCGGGGGTCTCTGAGACCCGGCGGTTCTTTTGGAGGACGTACCGGGTGCCGCGGAGTTCCAGAGCCTCTTGGAACTCTCCGAGAGCGTTCTGAAACGCTCTGGAGCGATTGATCCCGAACCTGGGCCCGATTCATACACAACCCGCACTGGTGCTAGATACTCAACGTTCTCCGCGCCCCTCCTGCCCGTTCTCTCCGTCTGCTCCTCCACCCGCCCTTCTCGTCCTCCTCCTCCCCCTCCTCCTCCTCCTCCTCCTCCTCCTCCTGCTCCCCCTCCTCCCCCTCTGTTCCGCCGCGTTTTCCTTCCCCCTCCACCCTTTCCGTCTTCCACCTCGGACACTTCCCCGTCCTTCGCCCGAGCTTCTTCGCCGCGCCCCCCCCTTCTCCCCCTCCCCTCCTCCCTCCCTGCCGCTCTCCGCCTCGTGCCCCGCCCTCTCCCCTCTCTCTTCTCCTCCCGCTCCCGGCCCCGCTCCTCTGCCTCCGCTCCCTCTGCCGCCTCGCCCGCCTGTCCCGCCCGCCAGGAGGACGCGAAGGAGTTCCTCCTGAGGGCCGTCGAGAAGCAGGTCCCCGACATCCGCGAGCGGATCGTGCTGGAGATGGTGGATCGGCCCGGCCCGGGGAGCACGCCGGGAACGGGGGTGGTGGTAGGACTGGAGGCGAAGGGGGAGGAGGAGGAGGAGGAGGCGGAGGAGGAGGAGGAGGAGGAGGAGGAGGAGGAGGAGGAGAGGAGAAGAGGAGGAGGAAGAGGAGGAGGAGGAGAGGAGGCGAAGAGGAGGAGGAGCAGGAGGAGGAGGAGGAGGAGGAGGAGGAGGAGGAGGAGGAGGAGGAGGAGGGGGAGGAATGAGGGGGAGGATGGGATTGCCATGGCCGCGGAAGGCCCCCGAAACAGCCAGCACTCTGAGACACCATGGTCAAACTGAGTACGCGGGGGCTTGCTCCAGAAACCTTCGGACGTCGTTTGCAGCGTCAGAAGTCCGCGATCGACTCATTACCCACACCCGTGCAGCTGGCCCCACTCGTCGTCAAAGGGTAGAGTATGGATACAAGGCGTTGTTCTCCACGGGCTCGATCTGCTATCCGTACCGCCTGGAAAGCTGGAGCGGAAGCAGGGCAACAAGCAAAGGTGTGTGTGGGCACTCATCATGGATCCAGGCGCTAGAGAGGCCCAGGATGGTCTGCCTTGTTACCCGTGACAAAGACTTTGACAGTAGGACACGCGGGCGGGCGTGAGTGGCCCGCTGCCCATCATGACACTCTGGCACCCGTGTGCAGGCCGACGCTGAGAGCCGGGCGGCGAGGGCCGCCTCTCCGGCCCCTGAGCGTGGTGACGTCGCGATGCAAGGTGGCCAGCACAAGCCTGGACCCGGCATCGCTTGTCCTGCCCTCATCCCCACACTGCCATGGTGTCTCGGCCCCATCCCACCCCCCCAGTCGGGGATACGCCCCTCGAACCCCGACGAGGGTAACCCATATCCGATGCCCCCAGTTCGCGGGGCAACTCGGCCAGTGGGACCAAGGCCGCGCCAGTGGAGATAGGCATGGGTTCAACGACGGCCACTGACTGCACGGATGCGCCGTCGACCGCCCACCGAAAACTCATCCCCGCGGCGCCCGCGGCCGCCGCCTCTGCCGCCGCGTTTCCGCGCTCGCTCTTGGCCTCAAGAGGGCGTTTGAGGCCGCGCTGCCGAGGCTCCGCGCTGCGGCGCCGCCCTCGCCGTCCTCCTCTGCCGCCGCCGTCGTCGCCGTCGCCGCCGTCGCCGTCGCCGTCGCCGTCGGCGTTGCCGAGGCCGCCGTCGCCGCCGCCGCCGTCGGCGTCGACGCGGCGCCGCCACGACGCCGCCAGGGCGCCGCCAGGCCGCCCGCCGCTCTCGTCGCCGTCGCCGCCGCCCTCGTCGTCGCAGTCGCCGTCGCCGCCCTCGTCGTCGGCCTTCCCGCTGCCGCTGCTCGTCGCCGCCCCCGGAGCCGGCGTTAGGTGGGCACGCCGCTGACGCATAGGCGCTTCCTGCGCAAGCCGTCGGGCACCTACGGGCCCAGGCCACCGCCCGCGCCCGCGGCTGGCTCGGGCTGGTCGAGGGTTCAACGCTCGGCTTCGAGAGCAGAATCATGGTAACCATGTCCAAGATGTCGCGGGATCTTGTCGATGCAGTTTTTGGGCATGATGCATGCCAGCCGTCGCCGATTCGCGAGGACCAACAAACTGACGATGACCAAGATGGACGGTGACCACGATCGACACAGACGTTTCCGCGTTCAGTCTTTGTCATGGTCATCGTTTTTCTTCCCTTCACTGACTGAGTAAACGAGGGTTAAAACAGCTAGCGTGTTTCCATCCTCGATGTTTTTTGTCATGCCCAGTTTGTCTTTTTCGCCTCGTTATCTGTTCCACGCCCGTGTTTTTATCATTCTGGGGGTTGTTTCACCCGGTGCTCTCCATTTAGGTTTTCGTTGAATTTGATTTTCTCGGGCATGAATATGGTTGATCCTCTCCCACTTGTGCCCATGGTGTTGGCACGAGACGACTTCACAATTTACTCACGAGTCATGCTCTCGTCGCCTGACGCTTCGCGTACCTCCACCAGCCCACCAGCAACGAGGACCAGGCGACTTGCATGGATCAGGGAAAAGCGGGAGCACGCAGTGGAAAGAAGACGGGCAGCTGCCAAACCGAAGACAGGGATCTGCCCGAGGCCCACGAGTCAACTATAAAAGCCTTCGTGGATATTTTGAAAAAGTTTAAAATAGTCAAACCATGCAACATGATCAAGCATATTCGCAAGATCGTCTCCAGACTTTTAAACACATATTTTTGAATCTTCCTCCTGTAGAGGGACACGCCCGACTGAATATGAGAGCCTCTTGGCATGCCAGGTTGCCCAGTCCATCTTGGGGCACGGCCGGGGTTACATGTTGGATGTCTTTGGGGCTCCTGGGGAATCCCTCCCCGAAGGAGAAGAACCAGGAGGGAAGGAAACACACAGACACAATGCATCGTCGGCTCCGAGGAAAGTATGGGAAAATATAGGAAGTGTGGGGGGGAAGACGAGCACCCAGAAGATATTGGGAACTATGGGGAATCCTGGGATTTGTGTGTATTGATTTGTGTGCCCCTGGGCCCCTTTTAAGAACCAGGTCGGGAGAAGAATCGATCTAACCCCCCGAAAGGGCTGGTGGGATCTACGAAGTTCGTTCCAGTGTTCCGCCCGCCCGACCCGCCCGTGGGGCCCGCCCGACCGATCCGTCGTGAGGGTCCGCCCTCCCGACCTGCCTGCCAGGGTCCGCCCGTTCGGCTGTTCAGAAGCCAGCCCGCCCGTTTCAGTGTCCCGCCCGGCCCGTCCGTCACTTGGGCCGTCCCCCTTCCGTCGCCTTCGCCTGATCCCTCGTGCTTGCTTCTGCCTGTCGCCCTTCCTGCTGCCGCTCTGGGCCTTCGCTGTGGTCCTTGCACGTCTGCTCCAGGGTCCTCGCGGCGTCGTTCCTCGTGGTCTGCCATTGCTGCTCAGCGTTTGGGTGCGCACCCGTGCGTTTCCCTACTGCATGTCCCCCTGCAGGAGGAATATTCAAACTTAGTGAAGCAATAGCCTGTTTTTTGAATGTGTATATATATATATGTACATGCTTGAGTATTTTTGGGACTTTTATTTTGGTCCCGAATCAGCCTGTAGGAGGACATGCCCGACCTGACACGAAGTTCGATTACCTTTTCCCGCCCGTTCCCTCTCTCGGCTGCTCAGCCGCCCTCCGAGGGGCGCCCGCACGGCGCGGCTCCCGTGGGCGAGAGCCCTGGACGCCTCTGTGGCCTCTGCAGCACTTCTGGGCGCCTCTCCGACGAATTCCGTCGCGTCGTTACGCACGTGGGCGCGACGCCAAGCGTGCGCGCGCGGGCGTGTGTGTGTGTGTGTGTGTGTGTGTGTGTGTGTGTGTGTGTGTGTGTATGTGTGTGTGTGTGTGTGTGTGTGTGCGTGCGTGCGTGCGTGCGTGCGTGCGTGCGTGCGTGCGTGCGTGCGTGCGCGTGTGTGTGTGTGTGTGTGTGTGTGTGTGTGCGTGTGTGTGTGTGTGTGTGTGTGTGTGTGTGTGTCTGTGTGTCTGTGTGTCTGTGTCTGCGTCTGTGTGTGGCGCAGTTCAGTACAGCCTGTGCCGGCGCTGCTCCCCCCCCTGGCGCTCCCCCCGCCGCTGCCGGCAGCTCTGAGTGGCCCGGCTTCCTCTCCCCGTCGCGCCAGTGCTCCTCCTCCTTCCGTGAATTGCGGCCCTAATTTGCATACAGCGTGTCCCTTGTTGCCTATCCGCCGGAGCAGTCGACCTCTGCCCAGCCGCCGACGCAAAATGTGAGTGTATGTGTGTGTGTGTGTGTGCGTGTGTGCGTTCCCACGCCAGCAGCGGGAAACACAAACGTAATACATCGTGCTCCTCATCGTCACGTCGCTGCTCATCTTAGGGGAGGGGGGGAGGAGGAAGAAAGAGGAGGTAGGAGGAGGAGGACGAGGAAGAGGAGGAGGCGGAGGAGGAGGAGGAGGAGGAGGAGGAGGAGGGGGAGGGGGAGGGGGAGGTGGAGGGGGAGGGGGAGGAGGACAATCTAGGTGCGCTCGCGTCATGTCTGACATCCTACCCCTCCCTCCCATCCCTTACCATGGCGTAGATCCCCTCTCTACTCGCACAGTCGGATGTCGAGCAGGGCAATGATTCCGAAAGGGTACGCGATGCATTGTAGAGCACGGCGTGGCATGGCGTAGCAGAGCACCGCGAAGCGTAGTATGTCACAGCATGGCGTGGCGCGGCGTAGTGAAGAGTTGCATCACAAAACTTTGCAACGCAAAGCATGGCATCGCACAGCGGCGCCGAACATAACATTGCATAGCATGGCGTTGAAGATCAAAACGTAGCATGGCATAGCACGACGTGGCACTTAAGCACTGCATATCACAGCTTCAATTGAAGGCATGGCATCGTGCAGCGGAACGCAACCTATCATTGCATTGCATGCCGTGGCATGGCACGGGAAATGACGCCAGCGTTGTAGCGGGAGCACGATTCGGAACGAGCGGAAGCGCGGAAATGAGGCCAGCGCTGCAGCGGGAGCACGAGTCGGAACGAGCGGAAGTACGGAAATGAGGCCAGTGCTGCAGCGGGAGCGCGATTCGGAACGAGCGGGGCCCGAAAATGAGGCCGGCGCCTCAGCGAGAGCAGCATTTTGAAAAAATGCAGGCGAAAACCCAACTCCGGGGAATCCTGTGTGTAAAAAAACAGTGCGCGGGGGGGGGCGAACACTCCCAACCCGTCATCAGGGGAAGGAGGAGAGTAGTATTCATATTGAGTAATTGTGGAGGAGGAGGCGGAGGAGGAGGAGGCGGAGGAGGAGGAGGCGGAGGAGGAGGAGGAGGAGGAGCAAAAGGAGGCCTGCTGATTCTGTTGCACGCGTTTGCCACTTGCTGGACCCGCGTGCGAGGGGGAGGATTAGGAGAACGGAGGATGAAAAAGGGGGAGGAGGATCAATGCGCTTGGTCGTATTTGGGCTCATCTAGGGGGGCTCGGTGTCTTCGGTGGCCTCCAGCCTCCTCCTCCTCCTCCTCCTCCTCCTCTTCCTCCTCCTCCTCTCTCTGGCTTTCTCCTCTCAGGAGAAGGGGAGGGAGAGCCTCGTGCCTTCGGCTCCCGCGTGCCCGCCCATCAACTGCCGGGCGTGCGTCTGCGGCCCATGCGCGCCAACGCGCCCCGCCCCTCTAGGATTGACTGGCGACTGCTTCGGCGCTTCGAAGGAGGGGGGACCTGAGTAGGTCGTCCTCCACTGGCGCGAAGGTGTCGCTCTCCTCCTCCTCCTCCTCCTCCTCCTCCTCCTCCTCCTCAACCCTCTTGGCTCTCCCACGAAAGATCAGGCTGCTCAGGAAGAGAGGGGAGCTCAGGCATGCATCCCCAGAGGGGGCTATTTTCGGACGCACCCGCATCGAGGATGGGCGCCGCTCTAGTGATCGTTTTTTATTTCTTGTTTTGCCGATCGGCGCGGGCCCTCGCACCCCCCCTCCCCCCCCCTGGAGTTGATCTTGGCTGTTTTTGGCGCCTGTTTTGAGCAGGTGGAGCCTCTTCCCCATAGGATGCACCGTCGCAAACAGTCGCACTAAGCAGAGGTCTGGAGCCAGACCCCCCCCTCCCTGGAGCCAGATCCCCCCCCCTTTCCGCCCAATGTCGAAACGCCGAATAAGAAAACGCTCACCTATCGTGTACCTCCGAGTTGGGGGCAAGTTCTTGGTCCGTTCGACGCCCCACGAAGTCGGGGGCACGGGTCGACAAGTCCCCTAAGGTGGGGGCGTTGGTCAAGGAACGTGCACGGGAGGCTTCAGACCCTGGAGGGTCCCTTATCTGATGAGGGCGGCGGCAAGATCCACTGCCAAGTCGCGATTGGAGTTGCTTTGGGTTGAGAGGAGCGCGCGGAGGCCGCCCGTTCGCGAGCGGTGGGCCCCAGCCAACGCGAGGTGTGCAGATCATCGCGGCCTGGGTGGCTGGGGCGCCGCTCTCGCGCCGTGCGTGCACGGCTGGGCCGCGCGTCTCGAATGCCATGCCCGGGGCACGGGACTCGGCCCTCGAAGTTCGGGGGCGGAGAAGAGGGAGGTGATGACTAGGGGGGGGTGGATGTCATGGCGGGGGCCATGATATTTCCCCAGATTTCATGGCGCCTCTTCCTGTTTCATTACGTCCCTGGCCCCCTCGCTGGGCCGCGCACATGCCGCCGGTCATGATCTGCACCCCCCCCTCTTGGACACCCCCCTCTTGGCCGCTCCCGAGAAGTGAGAATAACCAAATGCCGCCACCGTGTTCGCATGCTGCCTCGCGCGGCGCGGTCTGGGCCGGAGAGCTGCCCTCCTCCAGGGGCGACGGCGCAGGGGGGGCGCGAAGGTGCGCGCGCGCCGCGCCTCGCGCGGGAGGCGAGCGGCCGGGGACGGCAAGCATCGAAGAAGAGCAAGCGACACGGCTTTTCGCAGATCTTTCGGATCTGGGCTGGACCCCCCCTGGCGTGCTCCAGCGAGACGGGCCCAACGCCGATCCGAGGAGGCTTCACAGACCTCCGCAGCTTCAGTCATGTCGGTGCAGTCTTCTCTCCTTCGGGTGGCGCCGCCCTCCTTTGCCCCTCCCCGATCGCGCGCTCCCCGGAAGGGTGACGGCGCCCGACATGCTGCCTGGCCACAAGACGCCACTGGAGGACGCCATGCGTTTCTCTCGGGGTGTCCTCCGAGCGGGTGTCGTGTACATCTCCTCCCTCCATCCTCTCATCTCCTGCACGCTCTTCGCTCTCGCTTCCTCCAGCCCATCCCGCCCCCCTCTATCCGTCCCTCCCTTTCCTCCTGTCCTTCTGCCTCTCCCTTCGGTCCTTTATCTCTCCTCCCTCCACATGGTCTTACTCCGCCTGGCCTTTCTGCTGCTGCTGCTGCTGCTGCTCGTCCCCTTTTTCGTTGCTGATGCCGATCCTCCCCCTCGGAAGTATATGTTATATGTGCTGATCTGTATGGAGGGCGAGTGTTTTCGTACAAAGGGGCTAGGCTGACTAGCAGGCTGATTGCAGCAACCTCGGGCTTGAAGGTTGTGCGTATCAAAGGGACTGCCATCACGCTGTGCTTTGCAAAACACTTGTGATGTCTCATTGCCGAGACTCGTATCGATAACCGCATGGGAACTTTGCAGTTGCTATTCCAAGTCTCGACCCCCCTTGCAAATTTTGGGTCCGCGGTTGGTAGCAGGAGCAAATTCTGTGAGGCGGGGATTTATCCACATCCACCGCCTGGGAAACGACGTCCTGGTGCCCCAGCGGGCGGTGGATATGGATGTGTTTTGGTCCCCGGGGGCCCGAACGCATCCCTATCCACCGCCTGCGAGGTCCCCGAGAACTGATCCTCCAGGCTCCAGTCGCCGGCTGGCCTCCGGCCGCCGTGGGTCGACTGGTGCTGCCGCATCCGACGGCGACGGAGGAGCAGGGGGTGGGAGCAGGCACGTTCCTCTCGGCCCTGGGGTTCGTCCGACACCACGGCCGAGCGGGCCAAGCGGACAGCTTCATCATCTCCTCACACCCGCAGCACCCTGGACGGTGCCCGCGCGCGGGAGTGTCTGTCTGTCTGTCCTGGGGTTCGTCCCGGTCAGTCTGCTGCAGCCTCCTGGAGCTCTCGATCTCAGGGGGCCGCCTTCCCAGGGTCCGCGGGCTGCTGGCGCTGGGCTCGCCTTGGGGTCGTCTGCTTGCCTGAGCGGGTAGGTGTGGCCAGCGTGCGCTTCCGTCCGTGCGGACGCTGAGGCGTCGGTCACCGCCCGCTCCCTGACGCTACGGGCCGTGGCGCCCAGCAGCCTCGTCAAGCGATAGGTGGGAGCAAGATCCCCCGCCATTCGACAGCACGACCAAGTTCACGAGACACTGACGCGTGGTCGTTGTTTTTTGCCGATCGGCGCGGGCCCCTCCCCCCCCTCCCCCTCCCTGGGGTGGATCTTGGCTGTTTTGGGCGCCTGTTTTCAAGCAGGCGGAGGTTCACAGGGCGCACTGTTGCAAACAGTCCCCCCCTTTCCCTTTCCGCCCAATGTCGAAACGCCGAATAAAAGACGCTCACCATTTGACAGCACGACCAAGTTTATGAGAAACTAACGCATGGAAGTCGCCACCGGGGAGATCGGCACAGACATCGCGGCGAGCCGCCGCGGAGCTGCGCATCTGGCTGCTCTCAGGGGCGAGGCCCAGGAAGCGTGCGCGGAACTCGAGTCCGATCATACCATGGGCGACGTGTCAGTACAGGTGTTTCTCATGTACCTCAAGAGATGGATGTCAGAAGCCGACGTGCAGGATACGTCAGCGATACTAGAGACGTTTGTCAAGCGGCCATGCGTCTGGCGCAAGTTCGAGGGTATTCGCGGCTGCGGCAATCGTTTCAAGCTCATCAACACCAAATTCTAGACGCTTCGCGTATCCCCACCAGCCCGTCCAGAAATGAGTCCCAGGGGAGTGGAGGTTATGAGGGAAGCGGGGGAGCATGCAGAAGAACAAAGGGCGGGGTGAGCCGCCATATACCCCAAGAGGGGGAGGATGTAGGAGGAGCCGTCGTCGTCGGAGTAGGAGGATGAAGAGGAGGAGCAGGAGGAGGAGCAGGAGGAGGAGGAGGAGGAAGATAAGGAGGAGGAGATGGAGGACTGCGAGGACGAGGAGGACGAGAAGGAGGAAAAGGAGAAGGAGGAGGAGGAGGAGGAGGAGGAGGAGGAGGGGGAGGGGGAGGAGGGAGGAGGAAGAAAAAGAGGAGGAGGAGGAGGAGGAGGAGGAGGAGGAGGACAATTGCGAGCTTGGGGGCCTCTTGGGCCGTCCTTGGGGCCTCTTGGCGGTCCCGGGGGCCTCTTGCGTATCTCGGGGAGCCTCTTGTGGCCTCTTGGGGGTCTCTTGGGGGCCTCTTGGAGGCCTCTTGGGGGCCTCTTGGGGCCTCTTGGGGCCCTCTTGGGGCGCTCTTGGGGCGCTCTTGGGAGCCTTCGAGGCGCTCTTGGGGCCATCTTGGAGGAGATCTATCAAAGAAGGGGGGGTCCCCAATTAGCGCTGCCCCTCTAGAGTGCCTCGAGTCGCCTCTTGGGCGCCCCAAGAGGCCAAAATCCTTCCAAAACCTAGGTAAAATCAATGTTTGTTGTTTTCTCGCCTTTTCGCTCTTGGAGCCGTCTTGGGTCATCTTGGACTCTCTTGGGGCCTCTTGGGGGTCTCTTGGCAACGTCTTGGAGGCTTCTTGGGGGCCTCTTGGGGTCTCTTGGGGCCCTCTTGAGGCGCTCTTGGGGCGCTCTTGGGAGCCTTCGGGGCGCTCTTTGGGCCATCTTGGAGGAGATCTATCAAAGAAGGGGGGGTTGCTTATTAGCCCCGCCCCTCCAGAGTGCCTCGAGTCGCCTCTTGGGCCCCCCCAAGATGCCAAAATCCTTCCAAAACCTAGGTAAAATCAATGTTTTGTGTTTTCTCGCCTGTTCGCTCTTGGAGCTGTCTTGGGCCATCTTGGACGCTCTGACACCTCGCGACCGGCCCCGTCCAGGTCAGTGGGGAGGGGTAAGGGGAGGGGTAAACCCCCCCCGAAGGGGAAGAAGGGGGTTGGCAGAGGAAACTCCCTAGACCACCTACGCCCTAAAGGGCTGGTGGGACTCAAGGCCAAACACGTATGAGCGCCAGAAGGGATCTTGGCCGACCTCTACAACGAAGGAGCCTGACTGCCGCCAAAACATCAGGCCACGTTTTTTTTCAACGGCGTCGGCAAACAAAGGTTCGACCATGTCAAGCTGCAAGCGCAGCTCGTGATCAGCCTGCCGAAGGTGGCAGGCATGGACTGCCACAGCCACAAAGCGGGCAGCGCGCACGCAAAAGGCTACGGCGGACAGGCGTGGATGGGAACCACCAGCGTCGACAAGCTTGGAGGATTTAGCTTCTGAAGCCAGCTCCCAGGTGGAGTGTTTCTCCGAAGGGCTCAGGCGACCCGTCCTCCTCCTCCTCCTCCTCCTCCTCCTCTTCCTCCCTCCTCCTCCTCTTCCTCCTCCTCCTCCATTTCCTCCATCTCCTCCTCCCCCTCCACCTCCACCTCCTCCTCCTCCTCCTCCTCCTCCGCGGGTCGTCTACGGCCCGGGGGGAAACCGTGCACTCCAAGGTGCCCAGCGACGTGCCTCACGAGCTGCTGGACGTGTGGACGCCGCAGAGAAGCAGGTGTGATGCTGTGGGCGAAGGGCAACGTCGAGGAGGCCAAGTTGGCTAGGGGCTCCTTCGCCGAACGAGACGGCGGCAAGCACCGCCGTGCCAGGACGACGTCCAAACCGTGAAGATGAAGGCGAGGACTCATTGTGGGGCCTGCGGCGAGAAGAGCCACTGGGGCGGCGACCCGCAGTGCAATGCTCAGAGTGACCCGACGGCGTGCGGACATCCCCAGGAAGGGCTTCGACAGCACGAACATGGCGACACACTCGGAGTCAGGAGCGGAGCTGCCGCAAGGGCCGCGTGTCGCCGAGATGACGGTCGCGCTGGTCTACCACCAGTACCGTGGACCGAGCGGGCGGCCAGGTCCCAGCAGAGCCAGGCCGAATACCCCATGCAGCTGCCCGCGGAGGTCACCGCGGTGCAGCTCTACATCCACATCGGCAACCTCTGCTTCATGGCCTCGACCGGATCAGCGCTGGTGTTCGCCAGCGTCGGGGAGGACCTCCTGAGGGAGTCGGGCAAGCTGACCTTCGACGCGGCCTGGTCGAAACGCGTCGGAGGCTTCGATTGGTATGGCGGCATGACAGGAGACGCTTGCTGCCTTCGGCATCAAACGAGTAACCCGAGAAGGAACCGTTCAGGTTTGGAGCATCCAGTTTCTAACGCCTCGATGCGCCGCACATTCCGTGCTCGGTGCGAGGCAAGCGTTCTGGCATCGTGGGGAGCGCCGCCCCCGAATTATTCAGCAGAAAGGAAAGCCCGCGAGTTCCGGCGTTGGGAGAAGCCCCAGCGCGCTTCGCTTTGCACAACAGCTGCCAGATCTCCTTGCCGAGATGGCTGCCGATGGCCCCATCGTAGCTGCTTTTACCGTCGCTATTCCAGACGCCTCTGTTGCTGTTCTGGTTCTACGTCCCACACGCCCCGCTCCTTCGGGGTGTGGCCGGGGGTGTCCGTAGGCCAAGGTGTCCCCAGGATTTCCCCAAGGAGGCCCGGACGGCCTCCCGAGCACCCCCCCCGACCCCCAAGGGGCCCCCCAGACGCTGCAAAGTGGCGCGACAGGTTGGGGCCCCGTGGGCCCAGGGTCCGGGCGCGCTTTCAGCCGCCCCCCGATCCTCGACTGGTGGTTCGGGCGAGGAGGTTCCGCGAGAGACTTCTCGTTGGGGCGCCGCGCGCAAAGTTAGCCTATAGGCAGGGCGCGCGAGCGGGTTGTCTGCTCCTGCCTGCGCGCTGGCCGCAGCCCATCTCGGCCTCTAAGAGGTTGCAGGTGGTCGCCGAATCAGGAGTCCTGATTCGGCGACCACCTGCGAACCGTGCCTTTGTTGGATCGGCGCTGGGGATGGGGCGCCCCCGCTGGGGCTCACTCGGCTGCACACAGCCAGACATCCCTCAAATTCTGCCCCCACCCCCGCCCCTCGCCCGGTTCTCTGAACACCAGATTGCGGGGGTCGGGTTCGCGTGTGGCCGCCTCTGTACGCGGACAGGCCAAGGGGCTGAGCAGTTCTTGCTCCGCGCGGCTGCTCACGGCCCCACCCTGCGCCCTCGCCGCGCGCCCGGGCGCGTGCGCAACAGCCAGCGCCCCCCCCCCCTCCCCCCCCCTCGCTGGGGTGCTCCAGGGGGGCTGGCGCTTCTCCCGAGCGTCGCCTTTCCCCCCCCCCCCCCCCTCTGCAACCGCCCCCCGTTTTCGTCCCCCCGTCGTCCCCCCTTCTCCCTTGCCAAAAAGGTAGCTTCTTCTCCGCCTCCTCCCTTCCCGGCGCTCCCCCTCCATCCTTCTCCCCATCCCTCCGGAATCCGTCCCTCCTCCTCCGTGCTCATCCTCCACGTGTTCTCATTTCGCCCACCCCTCCTCCTAATCATCCCAATTATCCTCCTCTTCCTGCTCTCCCGCTTCCCGCAACTCTCCCTGGTTATCTCCTCGTGGGTGTGCCGGGGACATCAGTTTAGTGAGCCTGTCTTTTTTTGTCCTTCGCTACCCCTTCCCCCATTCGCCACCCCAGCTACGCGTAGCCGGCTGGAGCTAAACCTCATCTTCCTCATTCTTTGCTCCTCTTCCGACTCATCATCATCATCATCATCATCATCATCATCATCATCATCATCATCATCATCATCATCATCATCATCATCATCAGCAGCAGCAGCATCATCATCATCATCGTGATCGTCATCATCACCACCACCATCAACATCATCATCATCATCATCATCATCAGTCTCATCAGTCTCATCATCAGCATGATCAGCAGCATCATCATCATCATCATCATCATCATCATCATCATCATCATCATCATCATCATCATCATCATCGATGTCCTCCTCCTCGTCCTCACCGTTCTCCTCCTCGTGCTTCTCTTCCTTCTCCTCCTCGCCCTGCTGCTCCTCCTCCGCTTCCTCCTCCTCCTGCTCCTCCTCCTTCCCGCCCTCCCTGTTCTGCCCTCCTCCTTCCTCGCACGTCCGCCTCTGACCTCCTCCCCGATCCGTCTCCTTCACCGCCTGCCAGCGGGCTTGTCCTGCTCGGATTATCCTCCCACCTGCATGTCCTGCAGAGGACAAAGAATGGAGGAAGAATGGAGTCCTGCTCCTTGTGCTCCTCCCCAGACTCCAGCTCTTCCCCCACCCTCGCCCCGATGCGGGACGCACCGCTTCCCCGGGACCCGTCTTCTTTGGACCCGTCTCCCCCGGATTCTGTGCCTCCCTCCCCCAAGAGCAATTCCTTTGGGTGGAGGGCAAAGGGTGAAGTCTGAAATGCCGTTTCGATGGATTCTCGAGGCTTGAATCTGCAAGAGGTGAACTATAAGACGGATTGATTTCCGATGTGCAAAATCCCATCTAGATTTCACCCTGGGCCCTCCACCCTGCGAAAATGCTCAGTCCCCCCCTTTCCCTCTTGGAAGGCAGCCTCGCCCCCGGGAAGCCGCCGCGCCCGAGCTCGGAGAGCTCGGCGAGTTCCAGGTTGTTTTTTCTTCTGGTGCAGGAGCGCACGCGCTCGCTTCCCCCGCGGGGCTGGTGCCCACCTCCTGCTTCCATCTCCTCCTCCGCATCCGCGGCCCCCGCTCCCCTCTTCCTCCCCCTTGTCCTCAGGTTTAAGTCGGACACGTCCATCTACAGGAGGAATATCCTTCAAAAATAGTCAACAAGCTGGGGACGATGTTTGAAACTATGTTATTCAATGTTTGATTTTTTTGGGGGGTGCACAACCCCCCCGAACAACAAGTCCGGGCCGCAGAGGTTGCGGAAACTTAGCGTTGAGCGTGTCCCGTTAGGCGGCGGGGCCCCAGAACAATGTTGCCGAGACCGCTCTGTCGGATTTCCGATTCATGCCTCACCCCCTTTAATATTATAATCGCCAAATGGGGCGACGATCGCAAATTCGCATTCCGCCCGAGACTTCCCTCAAACAAATTTCCGATCGGGTTACAGAGGACCTGACATTTTCAGAGGCGATCGGAAATGTGCGGTTTCGCTTGAGACTTCCTCGCGAAACAAATCTTGTCCGACTTATTGTCTGGAAACAGCGTCATTCGTTGGAAGATTCTGCAAGGCGCGTTTATTAGTCTCGACGCGCGCGATTCTAAAGCGAACTTTTTGGTTCTGGTGATCGATGCTTTGCGGTGCTGTGCCGTTGTTCGGCGCGCGGCATTGTCTTGGATTCGTCTTGGAGGCCATGTCCGACATCGGGAACCGAAGATCCATCGAGGGCCAATGCTCCAGATACAATCGGCGAGCGAGGAGGACGCAAGGGGCTTTGCAGGGCCGACCCGGACTTTTTAATCCAGGAGGTGGTATTTTTTACTTTTCGTCCAAGATCCGCCTGTAGAGGGACATGCCCGACCCAACCTCAGGTCGTCCTTGCTGCCCTTCCCACCGCCTGGCGAGCGAAGGCGCCCGTGCCCTGACGGCGCACCGGCAGGCATGCCGGAAACGCGGATCACCTGCGAGCCTGGGGTCAGGGGTCAGGAGAGAAAAAAACACACAGACACAATTGATCGTCGATTCCCCCCCAAATATCTGAAAATATGGGAAGTGAGGGGGAAGACAAAAGCCCAGAAAATATGAGAAAATATAAGAAGATATGTGTGTATTTACTTGTGTGTCTCAGGGCCCCTTCACGGGGGGCACTTCGCCTCGCCGGGCCACCCATGTCAAGCAGAGGGCACGGGGGGCGCATCGTCCCCAGCGCATGCGTGCTGGCCTTCGGGGGGACACATGGCTGCACAGTTCGGCTCGAGCGAGTCGGGTGCTGTGCGGAGAGAGGGGGGACGCAGACCGACACGCCTGCCAAAGAGCGGTCGCTGCTGTTTTGTGACAACGTTCGTGGTTGGGCATTGTGCCCGTTTTTCCGTACCCATTCTGAGCGTCCAACGCAGTGTCTCGGGGATCCGTCGTTGTAGCCGAATCTTCCTCGCCCCCTCCTCCGACTTCTCTTCGCCCCGCCCTGCTCTCCCTCTCCGTCTTCGTCCCGTGTCTCTTTCTCCCTCCTCTTCCTCTCTCCTTCTCCGCTTATCCCCAACCCGCCTCCTCCTGCCTCATCCTCTCCAGGCTTCTGGCGACGTGATTTCTTCTCAACGTGGCTCCCTAGCGTTCTGGACCCCTTCCTGGAGACCGGTTTTTCATCTGGGGCCGTCTCTTGTGACGGTCCTGGGCCCAACAAGAGCCTTGGGAGGCCGAATATTGGCAAGCACTTCCCGTCGCGTTTTTTTTTTCTCCACCTCGCGAGGATGCCTTCCTCCTGGTGGCCACGGCCCAAGGTTTCGGCTGGGCCTCCCCAGATCGGCCCGTGTGGGATTCCCTGAGCACTCGTCCCTACAAGACCAACGCCAGGTCTGCTCGGGGCCGCGTCGTTGAGCGGGGCCAGACAGGCTGGACTCAGAAATTTGATCCAGAAGGCTCGGTAGGCTTCAGTCGGGCCTGTCCATCCACAGGAGTAATATTCAAACATAGTCGCAAAATAGTCGGGGGACGATTTTCCTATTACTTTTGACTACTTCGGGGTATTGTTTGACTTTTGTTTTTTGTTGTTGCTGTTTTTTTTTTCCGTCCAACCTCCGCCTGTAGGAGGACATGCCCAACCTAACGATGTGCCCGAAGCGCCTGTGGGAGCCTGCAGGGCTGCTTCTACAACAAGTGGTGAGTGCCGTGGTGCTCGAGCATCCCCAGTCTGTTGTGCACGTCGGTTTAACCCGCCGTTCCAGGGGCGAGTCGTGTCGTGTCGTGTCGTATCCTCCGACGGCCTCATCCGCTTTCTCCTCCTCCCCCCCTCGTTTCCCATGTCGCGAGGATGTCCTCCTCTCTCCTCCTCCTCCTCCTCCTCCTCCTCCTCCTCCTACTCCTCCTCCTCCTCCTCCTCCACACACCACCACCTCCACCTCCACTCTCTCCTCCCTCCCTCCCTCCTCCTCCTCCCTCCCTCCTCCTCCCTCCTCCTCCCTCCCTCCTTCCTCCTTCTTCCTCCTTCCTCCTCCTTCCTCCCTCCTCCCTCCTCCCTCCTCCCTCTTCCCCCGTCCCTCATCCTCTTCCGCCCCCTCCCTCCTCCCTCTCCGTTGAGCCTCGCGCCAGGTGACCCGCCTGTGCGGCCGAGTGAGTCTCGGGGTCCCGACCTGCAGAGGCAGGCGGAGGCTCGGGGCTTCTCGGGGCGTCTCGGACGCCCTCCGGCCTCCGGAGAAGCCGTCTCTGTCTTCGGGGAAGGCGCAGACAAGTCCTCAGAATACCAGTGTCCTGCCGAGCCTTCTGAGAAGGCCCGCCCCCTCTCAGTCGCCCCCCGGGCTTGCTGCCGACTCTTACAGTCAGATCAGACTTTCTTGACACGAGCCTCGCCAGCTGTACCACTGTTTAGAGGCCGCATTTGCCGATGTGGAAGGAGCATCCTCCTCCTCCTTGTCCCTTTTCCTCCTTCTCCACCTTCTCCTTTCCTCCTCTGGAGCCTCTGGAGCCTCGGACAAGTCTATCCCTCACGCGGGTGAAAGATAGCCTGCAGAATTGTGGAAAAGGGGGCTCAATGGACAGGAAAGGGGGTACCCACCACCTTCTTGCTGGTAGGGTCCTTCCCCTTCTCGAGCTCCTTCAGAGCTCTTCTGCCCCATTCGCCTGGCCCTCTGGGAGGGCACTCCTTGGCCAAGCCTTTCACCTGACCAGTGCCATAGCTCTCACATCTTGCACAGAAAAACGTAGTCCCACACACCCACATTCGATGGGAGGGGTGGGCCCTGGCAACTATCCTCGGGGTACCTGGGCAGCGCTGACTGGTCACGCGTTCTCTTCGGAGCGAGCTCTGACCACACAACCGACAGCCCCATCTACCCCCTTGCTTATGAAGGAGGTGCCCATTATCCCCCTTTACAAGTTTAAGAGTACACAGTAATTCACCCGCTACCTTTTGCTTTTCAGGCCTCTTCTGGACCTTTGGCATATCATCTACATCTGGAAAACCTTGCCTACTGAGATTATACAAAACACCTGACAGGAGTCTAACAAACTTAATCCCGAACTGCTCAGCGGCTCTGAGACGTTCTAGGATCTGGGGTTGGGACGGGTGGCCCATAGCACCTAGCTTAGCGTACCTATCGGCCTCAGAATTCCCAGCATGCCAGTGTGGGGGAAAACCGTTCCTGCTCAGCCACGCCTTGGATTTATGGGACGGCATCCAGACCAGCTCAAAGCTTTCTCTCCCCACGTCTTCGATTTTCCAGAAAATCAACCTCCAAATCTCAAAATACGGTTGGGACGGAACCCACATTATTTCAGCTCCTTTGTCCACGGACAGCAGCAAGTTCTTATGATCGGTGATGATGACCGCCTTCGGCCCCATCAAGCACAGGGCCATATAAAAGGCGAAATGTTCAGCGAGCCCTGCACTCTGCACCACGCCAGGCGTGGGGCCATACCACACAAGTCCTGCTTCGCGGGATCCTGGAACCAAGGTGCAACACGACCATCCCGAACGGGTTTGCCACTCCACTTCAGGATTCAACCCCGATCCATCGATGAAAATCTCCAACCCCAAGTGGCCCCTGGGCCCCAGTCTTTTCTGGAAATTATCTTCAGCCTCGGATCCCACGAGCGGTGGAGGGTATTCGTCACGTCCCGAGCCTGTAACGCCATACTCGACAAGCGGACAATCTCCTGCTTCCCGACTGATATCCACAAGCTCGGCCATATCAAGGTCACGCCGCCACGCAGCCTGACCATCACATTCATATATACGGTGCCGAATGGTGCCTGCCTGAGCTCCACACCTTCGACACAGGTTGGATATGGAGTATCTTTCACAATACAGCTTGCTCTGGGTCCAAAGGCCTCCAGCAAGATGAGTGACAACTAAATCTGCCTGAATATGTTCACCCCGTCCCCTCATACGCTGCAGCTCCTGCTTAATGTGATCCAAATACGGCATACAGTCCCACCCAAAGTGCTTCTGCGCTTGGATCTCCTGGGCCCTGCGGAGGCTACGATGGATGTGGCTCTTGAGGGTCTGGAGGCCTATATCGAGGAGGTCCACCACGAGTCCCTGGGCATCTTTCCACGTCACATAGTCTACCGCCACCCAACCCATGCGCACGAGGGTCTGGATAACAGCGCCAGCTGGACCTATCACCGAGCTCCACCCAGCCTTGGACGAGGCCGCGGCCGCGTCAAAGATGGTGGAAAGCAAATTCCGAGGAAGCCAGTCTTGTCGCAGTGCGGTATACCATGTTAATAGCGGTAACGTATTGACGACGAACGACGGGTCGAGGTCATACGGATCCGTTAATAAATACTGCACTGCACGTGAGCGCCCCTTAGCCTTCCCAAACAACACAAAGGATGCAACATATCGTAAACTGGCCAAGTCCGTCGTCGACATCCCCTGGACCCTTATACCATACGTTGCTGCCGCCATCCCTCCTGCCCGAAATACACGTTTCAGTCCCCTTCGGTGATGCTTAATCGAACGAAACCTACCAGCTCGCTTCCGAACAGACCAAATCCTCTGCCTGAGTGTCTTATTCCCCTTCCCGAACTGCATCCCGAAATCGTGCCCGAGATTTTTCACCGAGGAATACGCTCTAAATCAGTACCTAGACAGGGCCTTCTGCAACTTCTGGGCAAGCTGGTCACTCGAGGCCACAATCTGGCCCTTCTTCCTGGAGATGACCAAACCTAACAGCTCGAGACGACGACACAGGTCAGGCACGGCTGTGGCGATTTTCAGCTCCAAGTTCCGCATGGAGCCTATCGCTTCGACGGTGATGTCATCCACCATCACATATAGAGTGAGCGAACTCCAACGTTCCTGCATATACTTCAAAGAATCGTGCAAGATGACCCTCAGGAGCGTCGTGGCAAAGGAACATCCTGCTACGATGGATCTCGTGATCTGGATAGTGTCGGACACAATCTCACGCACTTTGATACGACGCTTACCACCATACACCATGAGCAACAGCCTGATACGACGCAAACTAAAGTTATGCTTCACACACGCGTGCCACAATACATCGTGCGGGATCTTCTCATAGCATTTCTCCATATCTATAAGAGCCGACGCTGACGACGCTTGTATTGCTTTGGCTGACTCGACCGACGCTGCTTGCTGCCATATCGCTCTCTCACAGTTCTTCCCTTTCGCCCCATAGATACATTTCAGCTCGTGTGCTCGCTCCCACTGTGCTGCTTCATACCTACGGATACGGCTTAGTACTCTGATCGCTGTCGCCAGGATGCCAATGGGTCTGTAGCCACCATCTGGCTTCTGCAAGAAGGCAATCAGCGACGTGTCGCACTGCACTGGGATCAGCAAGTGCGTCTCCACACACGAAAGAAACTTGGCATACACCTCGAGCGCCTGATCGCTAAGCTTCCTCAACGCAGCAGGGCTCCACCCATCAACTCCTACGGCTGTGTTCTTTTTGAACCGTTTGAGGGCTCCCTTGATCTGCTCCAGAGTCGGGACTGGTGGGGCTTCTCCAAGGGGTAGTCCTAGGTGTTCTGCCGTGAGTCGGCTGGGCTCTCCTTCGTGCCATATGCTCCTCCACTCCTCCAGAAGGGACTCGACGGTGTCGACCTGGCCTGCGGGACCTCCAGAAACTCCAGTGGGGTCGGGAGCCCACCCAACGGGTTCTTTGGTGTACTTAAACACAGCCCCGCCACCAACCGCCAGTGAACTATTCACCCAGTCCCTCCAAACCCCCTCCTCCTCCTCCTCCTCCTCCTCCTGCAGCTCCTCCTCCTCCTCCTCCTCCTCCTCCTCCTCCTCCTCCTCCTGCAGCTCCTCTTCCTCCTCCTGCAGCTCCTCCTCCTCCTCCTCCTCCTGCCTCCTCCTCCTCCGCCTTCCTCCTCCTCCTCCTCCTCCTCCTCCTCCTCCTCTGCCTCCTCCTCTCCTCCCTCCTCCTCCTCTCCTCCTCCTCCTCCTCTCCTCCTCCTCCTCCCCTCTCCCCCTCCGCTTCCCAGACCCGAGACAGGGCTTCCACATGTGCGGGGACAGCACCTTCCCGGGCATCGGAGTCCCCGCGGTGGTGATGAGCGGGCACATCTGCGCGAACAACATCCTCTCGCCGTGGGCGCCTTGGGGCGCGCAGCAGCCCTCCCCCTCTGCGCGAGGCGGGCCACGAAGGTCGCGGGCGATTGATCGCCTCCAAGGCCCCCTCCTCCTTCTGCTCCTCCTTCCCCTCCCACTCGCGTCCTCCCAACTCACTCCTCCCCCCATCCCCAGTCTTCTCCTGTCCTCCTCATCCTCCCTCCTCCCTCTTCCTCCTCTTCCTCCTCCTCCGCCGTCTTCGTCCTCGTCCTCCCTGTCCGTTCATGCTCCTCCTCCTCCTCCTCCTCGTCCTCCTTGTCCTCCTCGCCCTCCTCTTACTCCTGCTGCTGCTGCTGCTTCTCCTCCTCCTCCTCCTCCTCCTGTTCCTCCCTCTTCGTCCTCGCCCTCCTCCCCCCTCCTTCTTCCTCCCCCCCTCCTCCTCCTCCTCCTCCTCCTCCTCCACCTCCTCCTCCTCCTTCTCCTCCTCCTCCTCCTCCTCCTCCTCCCCCTCCCCCTTCTTCCGTCTACCCCTCGTCCTCCTTCTCCTCCTACCCCCCTCCCCCCCTTGTGTCCTCGCCCTCAACAGTGAGAGGATTAGGAAAGTGCCACTTTCGTGAGCATGGTGCAGGTCAGCGACAGGAACGCGCCAACTTTCCTGCATCGACCAGCGTTCCCGTCTTCCGCGGTATCCACCAGGGTGGCGCTGAAAGACAGCCCGCTTTTTGCCATTTGGGGCCAGCTTCCGGCCCCGAGGCCGTCAAAACGCAACCCAGGATGAACTGCTGGTCCCCGTGCAGGTGTGCAGAGCGCCAGGGGGGGTGGGGTGGGGGTCGAGGTGCTTTGCATCGACGGGAGATGAATGAGGAGGACCTGCGCGAGCGACATCCTGTCCCTGCGGGTGCCTTGGCGCCTCACCCCCCCTGCGAGGGGGCGAAGGGAAGAGTGAGGAGGAAAGACAAGAGAACGAGAGGGCTGTATTACGTATATTCATACAGTTGTTATCGATGCCGGTCATACACATATATGCATATATGTACCTATACGACCACCCTTCGGGTGATAAGGAGGTTCGGGGGGGGGAGGAACCAACGTCTCACTCGATCAGTCTCACTATCGATCTCACTATCGATCTCAGTATCGGTCTCGCTCGATCGATCTCCCTCGATCGATCTCACAATCGATCTCACAATCGATCTCACTCGATCTCACTCGATCTATCTCACACTCGATCTCACTCGATCATCATCATCATCATCATCATCATCATCATCATCATCATCATCATCATCATCATCATCATCATCATCATCATCATCATCATCATAATCATTAGCATCACCATCATCATCATCATCAGCATCAACATCAGCATCAGCATCATCAGCAGCATCATCATCAGCATCACCATCATCATTATCATCATCATCATCATCATCATCATCATCATCATCATCATCGCGGGACACCGCGGGACACTGGCGGGACACCGCGGGGCACCGCGGGACACCGCGGGACACCGTGGGACACCGGCGGGACATCGCGGGCCACCGGCCGCCCGGAAGGGAGACATTTGGTCCGGCCGCGCCTCAGCCACACGGGACACCAGCGGGACTCCGGCGGGACACCGCTGGCCACCGGCCGCCCAGAAGGGAGACATTTGGTCCGGCCGCGCCTCAGCCACAGGAGACTTTCTTCTCGCCCGCCCACGCAGCTTCGCCTCGCCCGCACGCACGGCACGCACGAACACGAAACCGAAATCGATTTCCCGGTAGGGGGGCTCTCCGTTCCACTTCGATCTCACCCCCTCACCTCCGATGCATATAGGTATGTAGGCATATATATATACATGTATATGTATGCATCTATCAACGTATACACATGTACAAGCATACGTATGCAGCTGTATGATATAGACATGTGCGTATACATGTATATGCATGTGCGCATATATGCATAAATCTATATATATATATACACATTACAATCCGAGCTTGCCCCTGTAGGAGTCCTAGCGGATTCATATGGTTAGGTGAGGTGTGTCACCGATTTCCGCGGCCGGGGTGCCTGATAGCCCTATAGCCCTGTAGCCCTATAGCCCTATAGCCGTATAACCCCATAACCCCATAGCCCAATAGCCCTATGGCCCTATAACCCAATAGTCCTATAGTCCTATAGCCTTATAGCCGTACTGCCCTATAACCCTATCGCCCTAGAGCTCTATAGCTTTACAGCCCTATAGCCCTATGGCCCTATAGCCCACTTGCCCTATAGCCCCATATCCCTATAGCCCTATAGCCCCATAGCCCAATAGCCCTATAGCCCTACAACCCTATAGCCCTATATACCTATAGCCCTTTAGCCCTTTAGCCTTATAGCCTTATATTCCTGCGGCCCTATCGCCCTACAGCCCTATAGCCTTATAACCCCATAGCCCCATAGCCCAATAGCCCTATGGCCCTAGTCCTATAGCCTTATAGCCGTACAGCCCTATAGCCCTATCGCCTTAGAGCCCTACAGCTTAATAGCCCTATAGCCCTATGGCCCTATAGCCCACTTGCCCTATAGCCCCACAGCCCTATAGCCCTAGAGCCCTACAGCCCCATAGCCCAATAGCCCTATAGCCCTATAGCCCTAGATCCCTATAGCCCTATAGCCTTATAACCTTACAACCCTATGGTCCTATCGCCCTATAGCCCTATAGCTATGTATGCCTATAGCCCCATAGCCCCATAGCCTCATAGCCCTATATTCCTATAGCCCTATATCCCTATAGCCCTATTGCCCTGTAGCCCCATGACCCTATAGACTCATAGCCCTAACTATGGCCCTATAACCCTATAGCCCCATAGCCCCAGAGCCCCATAGCCATACAGCCCTATAGCCCTACAGCCCCGTAGCCCTTGGCCGTATAGCCCTATAGCGCTAGAGTCCTATAGACCTCTAGCGCTATGGCCCCTATAGCCCTATAGTTCCAAAGCCCTATAGCCCTATGACCCCACCGCCCTATAGCCCCTTAGCCCTGTAGCCCTGAAACCACTGTGATTCGTGTTTTTTCTCCGATCTCATGCATATCTCTATGTATGTATATATGTATGTAATGTAATGTAATGTAATGTAATGAAATGTAATGTAATGTAATGTAATGTAATGTAATGTAATGTACTGTACTGTAATGTAATGTAATGTAATGTACTGTACTGTAATGTAATGTAATGTAATGTAATGTAATGTAATGTAATGTAATGTAATGTAATGTAATGTAATGTAATGTAATGTAATGTAATGTAATGTAATGTAATGTAATGTAATGCAATGCAATGCAATGCACTGTAATGTAATGTAATGTAATGTAATGTAATGTAATGTAATGTAATGTAATGTAATGTAATGTAATGTAATGTAATGTAATGTAATGTAGGTAGGTATGTAGGTAGGTAGGTAGGTAGATATGTAGGTAGGTAGGTAGGTAGGTAGGTAGGGAGGCAGGCAGGTAGGTAGGTAGGTATGTATGTATTTATGTATGAATGTATGTATGTGTGTATGTATGTATGTATGTATGTATGTATGCATGTATGTATGCATGCATGTATGCATGTATGTATGTATGATGCATGTATGTATGTGTATATATATATATATATATATATATATAAGCTACGAGTGCATGTACGTACATGTATATGCTAGCCACCGCGGACCTCAAACGGTCTGTTTGTACCAAGCTCTGGATGGGGGGAGTGATTGCGTCTGAATCTCATGGGGTGGGGTTCCGATGTAATCCTAAGCCTCTTGCTGGCTTCTTGGGTCTTGGGGTCTTTCGGTGGGCTTCTCGGGGGTCTCTTGGAGCCATGCTTGGGGCCTCTTGGGGGCTTCTTGGGGTTTCTCGGGCGCGTCTGGTGGTTCTCCGAGGGCCTCTTGGGGGCCAGTTGGTTGTCCAGGCAACTTGGGGGCCTCTCTTGGGGCGCTCTTGGGTGCGTCTTGGGCCCACTTGGAGGGCTTCTTGGGCAGTCTTGGGGTCATTTTGGGATGTGTACGGGCCCTCTTGGGAGCCTCTTCGGCTGTCTTGGGGCGATCTGTGTGACCTCTCGGGCCGTTTGTGGCGGTCGGAGCATAGAAAACGCGAGAAAGCCACACATCATAGAAAACCCACGCAACACGACTTGCTTCTGTCTCTTGGCGCTCTCTTGGGGTCCTCTGGGTGCCTTCTCGAGGCGTCCGAGAGGCTCTGGAGCAAGCTGGAGGCAATCTGGGGATGTCCCCGATTGTTTCGGAAGCCCCTGGGGAGACCCATCTGCAGTCTCGGGCGGGGACTCGTTCGGGGGAGGGCCTCAAGCAATCCGTGATCATTTTTGGGGGCTGTCCGGGGCTCTGGAGGGGGGTGTTGGCGTGTGGTGTGGGGGGAGGGTCTGCACATCTGTTGGGGAGGGGGGGCAGGGATCTGGGTGTTTTTTTTTCAGTGGATAACGAATACAGATCTATCGATTCATATACACATGTATATACACATCTATATATATATATACACACTCATACACATTTATATGTATATATACACCGATCTTTATATGTACACATATATTTATATATATATATATATATATATGTATATACACATTTGTACGTGTGTGTATATGTGTGTATATATGTATATGTGTGTGTACGCACGGTTATATGCACATCTATCGGTTTTCATGTATGTGTATGTACATACCTACGCGTATGTATCGCTGCAGATATGCATGCATCTGGATATGCATGCATGCGCTTACATTTGAACACGTATCGGTCTATCTATATGTTTATATATATATATGTCTCTATCGATGATCAGTGTTCAAGCACACACATACACATTTCTATACCTCACAGGGAGAGAGA
>CAUYUJ010015107.1:0-40000 GCA_963575745.1 Prorocentrum cordatum | reverse complement strand
GGGTTCTTAAGAATTTTAGCACCGCGCATCATAAAATCACACGAATCGCACCGTAGGTCCTCGAAAAACACCTGCACGACTTTTCAAAATTTCCACCCGCGCGCGCTGTCCGAATCCTAAAAAAACCAATGGTTTTCCAACATTTATGTTACATGAGCTCGCGCGAGCTACTTTCGCACGCTCTTGCAACGGGGTTCGCGCGCCTGCCAGGGGCCATAATCCCTTGCGGTTGCGCCATAGGTTGCGCCCTCGGCCGCCGAAAATAAAACGCCCCCTAATTGGTTGCGCCATAGGTTGCGCCCTCGGCCGCCATCAGGACCTCCAACCAGAGAGAGGTAGTCACGTGTATTTCGTCGACGAGTGAGCCAGTATTGCACATTGAGGCCGGAACGAGAACCACAGAACAAGAATGAGCATATATCGTCTCACAACAACGGAAACAAGTCCTGTGGTATGCTGGCGCCACGCACGTGATACCAGTCAAAATAAGGGTCTTGGCTTGTGTGGTACAGAAACGTTAAAACGTCGGAAAACGGTACACGTGCCCATTGTTGGAACAGGGGTATAAGTCGTATACTAAGCTAGTTTCCACAAGATGTTACCACAAGAAGTCATTGTAACCATGCGCCAGTGTAGTAGCCAAGGTCGTCCGCAGGCCACGAAGTGAAGTGTCCGAACGTCATAGGGCGGGAAGCTGGGTGTGGGTGGTGGCGAAGAGTCGTTTGGAAATTGGTAGAGCTTGAACCGGCCCCCCCACAAAGTGGGGGTATTGCCCGCCTCCTATGAAAACCCTGGCACTGGTGAGAACGGAGTGTCCCCAGTCTTAAATGATTGTTGTTGTTGTTGTTGAACTCTCATTCTTGAAGAATAATTATTGTTGATCCCCCCACCGGTGCACATTGTTTTTTTCGATTGAAGTGCCACCCCCGGGGCTCGCACCTTGTTTTTTCTCAAGGAAAGTCTTCCTGCTCAAACTGTGCCCCTGCCCCCCGGGCTACAACAACAACGGCTCCCGCCTGAGACTTCCTCGGTTTTTACTCAGGACCCCCGCTCCCGCTTGAGATTTCCGCGCAATTTACTCAGGAAAGGCGCTCCCGTCTGAGACTTCCTCGCAATGTAATCAAGACCCCCGCTCCCGCCTGAGACTTCCATGCGATTTACGTGGGAACGGCGCTCCCGCCTGAGACTTCTTCGAATTTTACTCAGGACCCCCGCTCCTGCCTGACATTTCCGCGCAATTGACTCAGGAACGGCGCTCCCGCCTGAGACTTCCTCGCAATTTAGTAAGGACCCCCGCTCCCGCCTGAGACTTCCGTACAATTTGCTCAGGAACGGCGCTCCCGCTTGAGACTTCCTCGCAATTTAGTCAGGGCCCCCGCTCCCGCCCGAGATTTCCTCACAATGTACTCAGGACTGCGCTCTCGCGTGCGACGTCCTCACAAATTATTCTGGAATTGCGTTTCGGCGCTCAGGAACCACGCGCGCGCCAAGGACGCCTTCACAACGTGGTATCTTCCCTCTTCCTTCGTCCTTCCCCCTCCCCTTCCTCCCACTCTCCCTCGTTCTTCCCCTCCTCCTCTTGCAGGGCCCGCGCCAATTCCAATGGCGGGCAGAGAGATGTACGCCCCCGAAGGATTGTCCGCCCGTTCCGGTTTGCCCGTACGTCTAAGCCCGCCGGCCCCAGCAAAGAGAAATAATCCCCCCGAAAGGGGTGTGATCGAAGACGAAGAGGGCGGGTATCGAGGGTGTAGGGTATACGTGTTGAGTGACTCGCGGGCAAGTAAGAGCGTACAGCCTTAAAATGGTTGTTGTTGTCGTTGTTGTTGTTGTTGTTGTTGTTGTTATTGTTGTTGTCGTTATTGTTGTTGTTGTTGTTGTTGTTGTCGTTGTTGTTGTGGTTGTCATTGTTGTTGTTGTTGTTGTTGTTGTTGTCGTTCGTCGTCGTCGTCGCCTTCGTCGTCGTCGTCGTCGTCGTCAATCGACGTCGTCGCCTTCGTCGTCGTCGTTGCTGTTGTTGTTGCTGCTGTTGTTGTGGTTGTTGTGGTTGTTCGCGTTGTTGTTTGCGTTGTTGTTGTCGTTGTTGTTGGTTGTTGTTGTTGTTGCTGTTGTTGTTGCTGTGGTTGTTGTTGCAGCTGCTGCTGTTGTTGTGGTTGTTGCTGTTGTTGCTGTTGTTGTGGTTGTTGTTGTTGTGGTTGTGGTTGTTGTTGTGGTTGTCATTGTTTTTGTTTTTGTTTTTGTTGTTGTTGTTGTTGTTATGGTTGTAGTTGTTGTCGTTCGTCGTCGTCGTCGCCTTCGTCGTCGTCGTCGTCGTCAATCGACGTCGTCATTCGTCGTCGTCGTCGTCGTCGTTGTTGTTGTTGTTGTTGTTGCTGCTGGTGTTGTGGTTGTTCGCGTTGTTGTTTTGTTGTTGTTGCTGTGGTTGTTGTTGTTGCAGCTGCTGCTGTTGTTGTGGTTGTTGCTGTTGTTGCTGTTGTTGTGGTTGCTGCAATTGTTGTGGTTGTGGTTGTTGTTGTGGTTGTCATTGTTGTTGTCGTTGTTGTTGTTGCTGCTGTTTTTGTGGTTGTTGTTGTTTTGGTTGTGGTTGTTGTTGTTGTGGTTGTCATTGTTGTTGTTGTTGTTGTTGTTGTTGTTGTTGTTGATGTTGTTGTTGTCGTCGTCGTTGTCGTCGTTCGTCGTCGTTCGTCGTCGTCGTCCTCGTCGTCGTCATTCGTCGTCATCGTCAGAGCCCCCGTGTCGCGCTGGGGGGCGGCGCCGACAAGCCTCCCGCCGCTTCGTGGGCGGCGCCAGTCCTCTGGGCCCCGGGCCCTCAGAGGGCATCCCCGGGGAGGGAGAGGCTCCTGGGGGAGAGGCATCGACCGCCCACCGCCCACTGATCGCCGATATGGGGCTCGATTCGGCGGCGAGCCCAGGGGGGAAGCGACAAGGGTCGGGCCTTCCCAGAAGGCTCGGAGGTCCCCCGGCCGTCCTGGGGGTTTGCAATGCCTTCCCGAAGAGGCAGAAACCTTCTCAGAAGGCGCGAGGGCTTCTGAGAAGCCCCGCCGCCTTCTGAGAAGGCTTCCTCCTTCTCCCTTTCCTCCTCGCCCTCCGCCGACCGACGGCCCACCCCGCCCAGGAACGCGCGGCTTCGGAGTCGGGGGCCCATCGCCGATCTGTCGGCTACGCATCGCCGATCCCAGTCCGATGTCCCCCCCTCTGGGTCATTCCCCCCTAGTTCAAGGGAGGAAAACCACCTGGACCCGACAATCGGCGTTTACTACACTGCCCTGGGCGTTTACGAAACAGCCCTGCCCTGTTCGATTCCTTCGGTGGTTGCGTTCGTGAAACGACTTCGCGTGTCGGGGTGATCATGATGGGGGTGGATTTTCTGCCCTCTACAAACGTTCCTCCTCTTTGAGGAGGAGGAGGAGGACCCTACAGTGAGCGGCTTGAACAAGGAACACTTACTTTTCAAAACGGGCTCGGTCGTTCCTTAGGTTTGCATGCGCTTTTTATTGTTCCTCATGAGTCGTTTATTGTGTATCGTTCCTTGTGCAGTACTCCTTGGAAAAAGGGGCTTCGTTTCTTATTAATCGTTCCGTAGATCAGGCCGATGGCTTTATCAAACGGCGTTTACTACACGGCCCTGGGTGTTTACGAAACAGCCCAACCCTGTTCGATTCCTTCGGTGGGTGCGTTTGCTAGACGGCTTCGCGTGTCGGGGCGATCATTCTGGGGCTGTATTTTCTGCCCTCTAACGCTCTTCCTCCTTGAGGAGGAGGAGGAGGAGGGGGATGATCATGATGATGATGATGATGATGATGATGATGATGATGATGATGATGATGAGGAGGATGATATGATATGATATGGTATGATGATGATGATGATGATGATGATGATGATGATGATGATGATGATGATGATGATGATGATGATGATGATGATGATGATGATGATGATGATGATGATGATGATGATGATGATGATGATGATGATGATGATGATGATGAGGAGGAGGAGGAGGAGGAGGAGGAGGAGGAGGAGGACCCTAGCAGGTGAAGCAGTATTATGACCGCGCAAGGCCACGCGCATTCGGGCCCGGACCACGCCCCTCGCGAGCTCAGGGGCCCTGCTGAGCGCCTGGTCGACATGCTAATTGGCCTCGGCTTCACGAGCCTGGAGATGACCGACGAGGAGGACGAGGAGGAGGAGGAGGAGGAGGAGGAGGACAATACAGACGAGGAAGGAGGGAGGGAGTGAGGGAGGAAGGGGGGGGGGCCCAGGAGTGGGAGAGGGAGAAAGTGAGATACTTTGAAACCTCGCACTCCCTCTCCCTGCTCCCGTCCTTCCGTATCCGCCTCTCCCGCTCCTCCCTCCTTCCGCTCCTGCTCCTGCCCCTCCCTTCGTATCCGTTCCCTCTCTCCCCACTCCTCCCGTGGCACTCCCTTCTCCTCGCGCCTCCTCCTCCCTCCTTTCTCCTCCCTACCTCCCTCCCTCCCTCCCTCCTCCCTCCACGCTCCTTTCTCCCTCTCCCCCCCTTGTCTCTCTCCTCGCTCCCTCGGCTCCTGGCCTCCCTGTGCTTCGCCTCGCTCATCGCGCCTCCTCCTGCTCCCACTCCTCCCCCCCCATCTCCTTGTGCGCCCTGACTTCTCCCAAATCCCGACTCCTCCCGCGCCCTCCTCCTGCTCCTGCGCCGTCCTGGCTCCCACTCCTCGCTTCCTGTCTCGCTCCCACCTGACAAGGCCGCCTACGATCCGATTCGATGCGATTCGATTCGCTGGCTGTGGCCGCGATTCCGACCTCGATTCGGCTCGTTCGTTTCACCGGCACGTGCCAGTGCCAGCCAGCGCCGGGCGCGTCGATCCAGTGTCGATTCGATTCGGGACGGTTCGCTGGCAATCCGATTCGTTTCGCGAATCAATCAAGCTCAGGCCTTAGGGAGAACCATGCGAACCCTACCCCTACCCCCCACGGTTTCTGAGGGAGAGGGTGGGGTTCACTTCGTTTAGGAGCTCCCGAGCGAAGTGAACCCCACCCTCCCCCTCCGAAATCGTGGGGGGTCGGGGTAGGGCTCGCATGTGGCCCCCTAATCCTGCCAGACAGCTCCTGGCTCTGGCCGCTCTGGCTTCTCCCTCCCGCACTTCTCCCCGGGTGGACGCCGAAGCACGCGCATCGGCTCCGAGACCCGCACTGGCTGACGGCTAACTGCATCGGCATTTTCTCACGAGTGCGCTGTGCAGCTGGCCTGAGAGGAACCTTTTGGTCCAGCAAGCCTCAGACGATTTTTAGCACGGGGCCTGCCAACTTGCAGGCTCGCGAAGGCGACAGGCAGGGCCGCGAGAGAGGCCGGACGCCTGCGATCGCGAGCCTCTCTGCTCGTCGCCTCCGGCTTGCCCCAGACATGCCACGTCTTGATTTTTCAGGTCGGCGTCCCCGGAAGTCCAGACCCTTTCCCCGGGACTGGCTTTTCATCCCGAGTCGTTTTTTGACGGTCCCGAGGCCCAGCGAGGGCCCCCCGAGGCCGAAATGGGCCAAAAACCTCCCGTCCTGATTTTTTCACGACGCGATCATGTCTGGGCCCCTGGGGAGGCTTCTGCCTCGCCTTCCGGCGCGGCCCCCGCCCCCCGAGTTTTCCGCGCGCGCCTCCGCTCCTCCCCGCGGGCCGCCCGCGCGCGGCGCGCGGCGCGAGCTCCAGGCCGCGGGAGGGTTTTTTCGTGGCGCCGCTCTCCGGGCTCCAGGCTTCAGTCGGGCCTGTCCCCCTACAGGGGGATTGTCGACGAAAAATAATACATACCCCAAAAATCGTCCAAAAGTCATCCAAAAATAGTCTGGGGACTATCTTTTGAGTATTTTTTGACCTTTTTGGTGTATGTTTGGGATTTTTGTTTTATTTTTCGTCGGAAATCCCCCTGTAGGGGGACACGCCCGACTTCACTCCAGGCCGCTCAAGTGGGGTCGAACTTCAGCCAACCGATGCCCATCCCCACTGGTCATGGCGCCAACATCGCAGATAGGACTGCGTTCGGAAAACGACAGGATGGGCCCGGAGTGTCCTGGAGCATTTCGTTCCGGATTTCGAGGTTAATTTCGGGAGGACTTTTTGTTGGCCAGGAATGAAGACCAAACATATCCACGCGAAATTCACATCGTTTTTCACTCGCCGTTTCGGGGTTTTGCATTGGCAGAATCTGCGCAAAAATCCATTGCAGCACGTCTGCAAGGTCGGTGCAGTGGCAAGTGGGGTCGAGCTTCAGCCAACCGATGCCCATCCCCACTGGGCCATGGTACTGCAGATTGCGTCATGAAGGGAGGGGGGGTCTGGTCCAGGGGGTCGTGTCTGATCTGAGCCGTCTTGGCGGTTTCCAGGGGGGTCTGGGCAACACGCCGCCCTCTCTCATGGCTGGAATGCGGGGGGTCTCTAACTGCTCGTCCGGGAGGGACGCGACCCTGTTGTCGTGGAGTACCTCTCTTGGGGATGCGCCTCGCGATGCCCGAAACCCGAAGGCAGGCCGCGCACCCACGTCGGGGGAGACGTCGGCCAGTGCGGCCACGGCCGTGCCAGTGCGGGGCTGGGGATCAGTGGAACGAGGCTCAGAAGCACACGGTCGCTTCGTGCTGTGTCGACGCGGCGTTCTGCCCCACAGCGCGGGCGTTCCAGGTCGAGAGCGCCGCCGGTGGCCCGTCATCGGCACATGTGGAGCGATCGGTCGATCGAACAGCCGCCGAGCGGTAGAGGGAAACAGCTAGTGAACACCCCCCCCCTTCGGGGGTGGACAGACCTCCTACCCTGACACGTCGATAAAGGAATTGGCCGTTTTCGGTTCGCGAGAGGGCGTCGCGGCCGTCATTTTTGCGGGTCCATGCCCGTCGTTTTCGGTCCCAGGCCGTTTTCACTAAGGGGAGGTTTACTAAAGGGAGGTTTGTCCACCGCCGACCTCTGCCCCCCAAACTCGAGGTTGGCACGCGCGGGGGAGACTGCGGTCGAGGTGCCACTCATCAGGCCCACCGCCAGCTTTGAACGTGGGTGGGGAGGGGGGGAGGCGTTCACAGACGAATGTGGCATGAGTGCTCGCTGTTTTTTCCGAGGCCCGATCGTGCCAGGCGGAGCGGTCCGCGAGGCGTCAGAGGCCAGCGCCGAAGTCGTCACGGCACGGGCCCGCCGTCGACGGGGTCGGCGGGTCGCGCCGCAGCGCCCGCCTGTCGGCCGATGCGCTTCGCCGTGGAGCCCGCTTGTTCCCCAAGCCGACGCGGCGTCGCCGACGCATTTTACCAGTCTGAAACATATCCCTGTCCCTATGTTTGACATCGCCTCACCTCGATGCCGATCTTAAGGACTCCCTCAGTCTATGAGGGCCTGTCCCTAAAAGATTGTCCTCGATTTCTGCTCGCCCGTCTTTAGGGAGAGGGCTACGTTCGAGGCTGGTTAGCACTGCCGCTGCGCCGGCGACGTGGCGCGGCCCTCCGATCCCGCCGACGCAGAGCTCAGTTGGGCGGCCTCCTTCGTGCAGCCGGGTGTGCCTCCGTGGCGTGTGGCGCCTTCGCGGACGGAGGTCCTCGGGAGAGAAAGGCGTCGGGCGCGGGCGGGGCCTCGGCCCGGCGCCGTCGGGGACGGGCGGCGGGCGGGCGGAGGAGCAGGCAGAGGAGGCGCAGTGGAGAGAGGTGAGTTCGATAGCCTTGGCATCGCTCGGACGTGTGCATTTTTCCTTCGGCGAGGACCATCGAGGAGCATCCTTGATCATTTGGCGAAAAAGCCACGCACGAAACCGAAAAAAGCACAGGGAATGGACGTCCGAGCGATGGCCAGAGGCGCAGTGAAGAGAGGTGCGTTCGGTAGCAGGGCACTGGAGTCTTGCAGCATGCCCTCGTAATGCCAGCTTTGGAGCGCACGCGCGTCGATCAGCGTCCGGACGACACTGCGTCTGTCGGCCTCGACTAGAGCGTCGGTTTCGCGTCGCTTGGCGTCGATTCGCGCCGACTCGCAAGAGGCAGCAAGAGGCAACAAGATGGCAGGCTCCCACGAGTCGCCACATGACCTGTTCCGCCCTGGGGAGAGGACGAGCAGCCGGCTCCGGGGAGTCGGTCGGGACTCCGCGGGGGCCCCGCGCTGCAAACGGGGTCTGCGGAGGGCAGGCTCCCCGAGGTGCGGCCCCAGCCCTGGAGTCAGGGCCGTTGTGGCCTCGGCGGGGGCTCGAGGTTCCTTTTGGCCCTGCTGCCGATTCTCCGTCGGGCGCACGTCGCGAACGCCCAGTGGTGACGGGACCCCCAAGAGGAGGGTTTCGTTTTTTTTCCCAACCATCCTGTGATGTTGGGTCCTCGTTTTGCAGAGACGGTCCCCGCGTTCCTCCTCCACTCCTCCTCCCACTCCTCCCTTCCCCCAGTCCTTGCCCCTGCCTTCATAATGTCTCTGTTTCGGTGCACCCCTCACACGTTTCGCGGCCCCATACGGAGCCCCACCTGAGGTCCTAGTGGCGCAGCCCGCATGGCGCCGCCGCCCCATTTTGGCACACCCCTCACACGTTTCGTGGCCCCATAGGGAGCTCCACCGAGGGTCCTAGTGGCGCAGCCCGCATGGCTCCGCCGCCTCATTCTGGCACACCCCTCACACGTTTCGTGGCCCCATCAGGAGCTCCACCCAAGGTCCCAGTGGCGCAGCCCGCATGGCGCCGCCGCACCATTTTGGCACACCCCTCACACGTTTCGTGGCCCCATAAGGAGGTCCATCTGTGGTCCCAGTGGCGCAACCCGCATGGTGGCGCCGCCCTATTTTTGGCCCCCCCGTCGTCTCTTTGCCTAGCGGCCACAGCCTTGCCCGCTATCAGCCTGCCAGCTAGCTCTCTCTGCTCCGCGCAGCGGACGACCCGTGCGCGTCGCCGGGACCCCTTCGGGGCGACCGGCGTGCGTCGCAGGGACTCCGTGCGGCGCCGCGCCCGTAGCCTCGGACATGGGCATGCACGGGCAAGGGGAGAAAAAAACAACGGGAAGGAAACGGGCGCGATCCTCGGGAGGAGCGTGCCGACATGGGCGCCGACGTTTATGCACGTAGACTGATTCGCACGCAGACTCATTCACAATCAGATTCGCTCGCGTTCATTCTTTCCCGCGCAGACCTATCGTCTTCGCTCGCGTTGTGTGCCCCGCCACGCATTCCGGCACGCCCGTCGTACGGTTCGTGGCCCCATAGGGAGCGCGGGCAAAAATGATATTCATAGTTGCGGTATTCACAACTGCGTATGGTTGGGTCCGTCGCAATGATAATTTGAAGCCGATGGAAGAAACACGATGGCCATGTCTAAAATATCGCGGGGTCTTGTCGACGCCGATCTTGGGAGTCATAGTCCAGGTCGGTCTTCGCCATTTCCGAGGATGATCCACGAATCGTTAATGACCAAAATCAGCGATGACCAAGGTCGGCACCGAATTTTACGCGTTCAGTCCTGGTTACAGTCTTCGCCGTCTTTCCTTCCATAGATGCTTCTTATGGCCAAAATTTTGACTGCTGACTGGCTTTGGGGGCAGCGCGACGTGTGTCGGCGGACTTCCTTCCAAAACCTATGTTGCCGCGGGCTCCAATGGAATTGGTGCGTTCACAAAAACGAACATAGTGAAGGTTGGTCAGGACATGAGAGGCATGGCTAAAACTTGGTCAGCAGATCAGGCGTTGTGGTCAGCAACGCTGGCAAATTGAGACTGGCAGACATGGCGTGTGTGCGTCCATGTTGCGTGAGTCTGGGGAGAGGGTGAGCTCCTGCAAGGTGTGTGGGGGCTGATGGGGAGAAAACCGCCCGAGGCGTTCCCAGACCATCGGCGGCCCCGAGAGTGCCAGTTAGACTGTTGGCCGAGCTGTCGTGACAGCGAGGTAAAAAGTGGTAGTTCGGGGATCGGGGGCGTCGATGGATACACCACGTCGCTCATTGCTTTTCAGGGGCAGCGCCTATGTTCGTACGTTTTTCTCTGTGCTCGGCGGTGTTCCAGCCTCGGCCGCCAGAGAGCCAAGTGATGGCCCGAAAACCGGGGACAAAGTTAGGGGGGTGGAGAAGTCCTTCGGGCCAAAGCTGACCTGGATACTCAGGCTCTTGACAGCTTTGCTATGCTTGAGCGT
Source organism: Prorocentrum cordatum (assembly GCA_963575745.1). Lineage (NCBI taxonomy): Eukaryota > Dinophyceae > Prorocentrales > Prorocentraceae > Prorocentrum > Prorocentrum cordatum. The sequence continues at coordinate 29,922 of CAUYUJ010015107.1, read as the reverse complement.
GCTGGTATCGTGGACAGAGGGAGCGCATCGACCCCCAATCGCCCATTCATCACCGATGGGGGCCTGGTAGCCCTCCCTGCCCAGGAACGTGCGGGTCCGCTATCGAGAGCCTGTCGCCGATCTATCGGCAATGTATCGCCGCTTCCAGGCCGATGGTCGGCGATGTCGGCCGATGTCGGCCGATGTTCGACGCTCCAGCGTCCCACAGGTTGGGAAGCTGGGGCGTCTGCACTCCGAGTTCCTTGGCCCGCGAAGCGACGTGGTCTACACGTCGAGCCGCTCCCAGTGCGGGCTGCAGGGGGTCGCAGCTTTCACTAGTTGGGGTTTGCAGGATGCTTGCGTGGACTTTCTGCAGGCCCCGGGGGGGTACTGCAGGCACGTCGCGTGCGAGGGGGTGCTCACTGAGACGTCTTTGCTGGCATTTTCTACGGGGCATGGCATGGGTGAGGCAAGGCCCCTGGGATGGGGCACCGCGGGGGAGGGGTACGTAACGCCCTTTCCAGAATAGTTCTGTTGTTGTCGTTTTAGAGATCTGGTGCGTGAGTACACCTACGCCCATGGGGCCAGTGCGATTCTTCATGATTGCGTTCTGCTCATCCCATGGCAACCCCACTGCATGCCATGGTCTACCGCTTTGCAAAGTCATTGACCTTGCAGCTGTACTTTGTTGTTTCACAGGATGGTCTCATATCCATTGTGTAGCGCGCGTGTACATACCAAGTACCTGTGTTCTCCTTCGCATCCATGCGGCTCAAGCAAACATGTCTCGCACCCTACACGTTTTGGTGAATGAACCCTCACACTCGTGATGACGGCGTCTTCGGTGTTCTTTTTGACGGCGGCTGCAATTCAAGTGTATCGAGCAACTTCTGTATTGTTTGATCTGGGAGGTGGATCATTTCTCTTGCGTGGAACGCAACCGCTGTGCGATGAGGCATGTGAAAAACAGCGTGAAGGTGCAAACCTCAACCGGTACGCGATCGCCATGTACGGAGGCGTGACTGGTCTGCGTGGGAAATTTTCCCAGGATGGTGTCGAGAAAGACGGCAAATCGACAGTTAATTTGTCGATTCCGGCTATCATGCTCAAAGAGAATATCGTGGGCGCCCCTGGTCAGCCATTCCCAGACGTGTTCATGCATTCGTGGAGTCCTTACTATAAGAAAACCTTTGAGCGCCTCTATCACCCCAAACTTGCAAAGTATGAGTACAATGTAGATGACATGCCGTCCATCAACACAATGGCGGCGCGCCTGCCCCGCGGACATTTGCATGGCGACTACCCCGATATTGGTCACGTTTCCATGACCCGTTCGATGTCCAAGGTCTTATCAATGATCGCTGACTACCAAGAGGAAACAGGCCATGTATACGATTCAATTTACCTCTGCCGTCCAGATGTTTTCCTGAGAGGGAAGGTCGACCTAAACCTGTCTGCTAACGTACGGTATGACCCCCTCGCTATACTCCCACAGGTGGAAGGACAGAGAACTCAGCGACACGGTTACATGCCGATACCCGCCAAGGAGATCACTGAGAATACGGTTTTCCACACAGCCGGTATCAGCAGGCGTGCAGATTTCCACTATTTGTTTAGTGGGCGCCATGCGAGAACGATGTCAACAATCTTCGATTCGCTGCCGAACCTGTCGAAACCTATATTGGCCCACTCTGGATGGATGGAGGAGTTCCTTTCGAATGCTAAGCTTCGCCTAGTTCCGGCCGACACGGTAGCAGATTACGATGAAGAGGTCTACCGTAAGTTGGAAGACACTCCTCAATGGAGGTCGTACCTCGCTTGGGCTGGAATGCCATCTCAGTGCATTGACCAGTTATTGCAGAAACCCCCAGACATCCGTGACGAGTGCTTGGTGGACTTGGAGTAGGCGCAACATGGAATAGACGTCTGTGGATGGGGCAAGAGTTCCTCTCGACGCATCGGTTGCGCTCAGTTCTGGCCGATACCACTCAAGGTAGCGACGGACGTGTGCACCTTAAAACGTGGAACACATGTGCCTGAGCGGCGGCCACATTCGACAGGTCTCATGTCGCATCGGTGTCTCGACCAGTCCACGAGGTGAGGTGTCTGGGGCTGGTCGGCCAAACACGGAGTCATTATGTGATTCATACATTGGTATCGAATTGATTCCGTTGTGCTTGCATCGTATTTGCCAACCAGCCTCCTGATGTGTGCGCCTGAGATGCCCCATAGCTCACGCACTGCCACATCCCGAGGCTGCCTGACAGATGCCGCGTGGTTGCATCGGCCTTGTGACGTGGTTGTCTCGAGACCGTTCCATGTCGGAGGTTGGCGGTTGATGTCGAAGCCGACCAGAGCCCCCCAATCGGGAAATCGGTTTCGGTTTCGGTCCATGCCGTGCGTGACGTGCGTTCGGGCAAGGTGAAGATGTGCGTGGGCGAAAGAGAGATCCAGGCCATGTCAGGGCAGGGTGCCATCATGTGTTGATCCCCGTCGAAGGGCGGTGAGTCCCAGGTTGTCCCGCGGTTGACCCGTGGCCATCCCGAGGTTTTCCCGGCGTTGTCCTGGGCGTTCCGTGTTGTCCCATTTCCCTCCCATTTGTTCCGAAGGATGGCCATGTCATATTGACATGTCTGTCCACGCGAAAGAGAAAGTTTAGCCAACCACGTACACCTTCGGAGCTCCGAAAGTTTATGTTCATGCAGTTCGTTGCTTCTCCCATGCACGGTGCAGCCACCCGATGATGGAAACAGCCTTGCACCGTAACTCCCCCGGTCACGAACAGGCTCCCGGCCGTTGCGCGGTATAAGGATCATGGCGCCAACGTCGCAGAGCGGACTTCGCTCGGCAAACGATGGGGTGGGCCTGGGGTGTCCTGGAGAAGTTCGCTCCGGATTTCGAGGTGAGTTTCGTGCGGATTGTTCCGGCCAGGAATGCAGAACAACAAACCTCAGCGCGAAATGCGCTTTCTTTTTTTCGCCCGCCGCTTCGGAGTGTGGCATTGACATAAGCCCACACAGGAATCCGCTGCAGCACGTCTGCGAGGTCGGTGCAGTGACACCTCAGCGGCTTCCCACAGGCCTAAAGCATGGCGACTCCAGTGGGATGCTCATCCGGGCAAAAACTGGGCCCGATTCTGGGATATACAGTGGGGGGCGACCATCATCGACATGGGCGCGTCCGAATAGCCACCTGGAACTCGCCTGCGATGACACCTCAGTGGCTTCCGACACCATCTGCTCGGACCCAGATGAGGTCCGAGCAGCTGGTGTCGGAGGTTCGCGCCGTATCGCCGATGTATCGTCCATGCGGCTCGATGTGGAGCCCGATTTTCTCCGCGCCCACGTCGCCGATGCATCGCCGACGTCGCCAGTACATCGCCGATGCATCACCGATGTGTCGGCGATGCATTGGCGATGCGGCGCGATCCTTCGACCCCATCTACTCGGACCCCATCAAGGAAGCCTCTACATGCCCGTCCCTCGAACCCCCCTGCACCACTCCGCGCGGTCCAGCCTGGCCCAAGTAAAGGCTCTGCGCCGGGGCGCGCCCCGAACTCATCGGGCGGCGAGGGCGAGTTACATATCCACCGCCGCTGCCCAGGCCCATCCTTCGAGTTGGAGGCCGGCTATGAAAGTGATTTAGCCCAGAATTGAAAGTTTTGTCGAATAGACGAGACATTTTTGTTATCATCGTAGATCTTGTTCGCAGATTCGGCGAACATGCAATCTTGGGTTAAACATCCTCCTCGAACCCTCCTCGAACCCTGGGTTCAGGCGAGGCCCGGCCGGCGGCGGTGGATGTGTACCGATCTCGTCGTCCCCGCCACAGGCATCCCAGCTCTCGATTTTGCCACTCTGGGGTTCCCCCGGGAAGGTCCGACCCTCTCCCCGGAGCTCTCTCTCTCGCCGTGGGTCGCTCCGTGACAGCCCCGGGGCCCGGGGAGGGCCCAGGAGGCCGAAGCCGACAACAAAAATCCGCCTCGCGCGCCCTCCTCCTCCTCCTCCTCCTCCTCCTCCTCCTCCTCCTCCTCCTCCTCCTCCTCCTCCTCCTCCTCCTCCCTCCTCTCCTCCTCCTCCTCCTCCCTCCTCCCTCCTCCTCCTCCTCCTCCTCCTCCTCCTCCTCCTCCTCCCCCTCCTCCCTCCTCCTCCCTCCTCCTCCTCCTCCTCCTCCTCCCTCCTCCTCCTCCTCCTCCTCCTCCGACAAAAAAGCCGATGACAAATTCCACCCCGCGTGCCGAAGCCGCAGGACGCTGGATGCCTGAGGCGCGCTCACGCCACCCCGCCTACCACTGAAGCCGCACCCATGGCGATGCTGGCCCAGCGCCGCCCGCTCGCGGGCTGCGCTGTCCTCCTCGGGGCGCTGCTGCTGGGGCTTCCCGCCTCCGCGCGCAGTGAGGACGCCGCGGCCGCGGGCGAGGCGGCCTCGCCGACGACGGCGACGCCGACGACGACGCCTGCGACGACGACGCCGACGACGACGGCGGCGACGCCCGCGACGACGACGCCGTCGACGACGACGTCGCCGCTGACGGCAAGGACGACGACGTCGAAGCTGGCGACGCCGACGACGACGATGACGACAGCGCCGACGTCGATGCCGACGACGAAGACGCTGGCGACAACGGCGATGCCGACGACGCCGGCGACGACGACGACGACAGCGATGATGGCGACGCCGCTGACGACGACGCCGACGACGACTATACTGACGCCGATGCTGGCGCCGCCGCCGACGACGACGACGACAAACGACGGTGAAGACGCCGCTGACGACGACGCCGACGACTCTCAAGACTCCGACGACGACGCCGACGACGACGAGGCCGTTGACGACGACGAGGACGGCCGCCGACGACGTCATCGACGACCACGATGACGCCGCTGACAACGACGACGACGACGCAGCCGACGACGACGGTGACAAGGCCGACGACGCCGACGACGACGACGACGGCGACGGCGACGCGTACGACGACAGCACCGACAGCGGCGACGCCGACGACGTCGACCACGCCGGCACCCACGATGGCGACGCCGCCCACGACGACGACACCAAAAGCGACGACGGCGATGTCGCCGACGACGGCGCCGACGATGACGACGCCGACCCCGATGCCGACGACGATGACGATTCGTCGACGACCACGGTGACGACGCCGCCGACGAAGACGCCGACGACGACGGCGACGACCACGCCGGCGCCGACGACGCTACCATCGCGACGGCGACGTCGGCCGCGACGACCACGCCGTCGACGACGACGACGCCGACACCGACGCCGACGCCGACGACGGTGCCGCCGCCGGTGGCGACGACGACGGCGGTGACGACAACGCCGACGCCGACGCCGACGCCGACGCCGACGCCGACGCCGACGCCGACGCCGACGCCGACGCGGTCGCCGCCGCCGACGCCGCCGCACCCGCCGTCGACGACGACGACGACGGCCAGAACGAGACGCCGACGACGACGACAATGTCGACGAACGCCGATTCGTCGACGACGACGGTGACGACGCTGCCTACGACGACGCCGATGACGCTGACGACGACGACGCCGTCGACGACGACGACGACGAAACTGACAACGACGCGGCCGACGCCGCCGCCGCCGACGACGACGACGTCGCTGACGACGACGCCGCCGCCGACGACGACGAAGCGGACGGCGACGACGACGCCGCCGACGACGATAACAACGGCGACGATGACGGTTAAGACGATTCCGTCGAAGACGAAGACACCGTCGACGCCGACGACGACGCCGATGACGACAGCGGAGACGACGACGACGACGACAACGGCGGCGACGACGGCGACGACGTCGTCTTCGGCAACGCTCACGACGATGCCGTCGACGTCGACGATTTCGACGACGCTGTCGACGATGACGACGGCGACGAACGATGATTACGACGGCAACGACGACTAGTACGACGACTAGAACGACGACTAGAGCGACGACGATGACGACTAGTACGACGACTAGTACGACGATTAGTACGACGACTAGTACGACGACTAGAACGACGACGACGACGTCGACGACGTAGACGTCGACGACGACGACGTCGATGACAACGACGACGACGACTAGTACGACGACTAGTACGACGACTAGAACGACGAAGACAACGACGTAGACGACGAGGACGACGCTGACGCCGACGACGCCGACGACGCCGACGACGCCGACGACGCTGACGCCGACGCTGACGCCGACGCCGACGCCGACGCCGACGCCAACGCCGACGCCGACGCCAACGCCGACGCCGACGCCGACGCCGACGCCGACGCCGCCGCCGACGACGACGACGACGACTACTACCACGGCGACGACGACGACGGCCACGTTGACGACAACGCCGTCGACGACGACGACGACGCTGCCAGCGCTCCTGGGCTACATTGCGGGATACTCGGGCCTTCTTATGCCGCCTGGGGGCTCTGAGGACCGACATCCCGAGTGTATGAAAATTGCTCCAGAACGTTACTGGATTTTGGCAATTTGAGCTCTCGGGTCGGCCCCGGGGGCTGCCGAGCGGCTCAGCCCCAGGGCGCGCCCAGGGAAATTGTTGTGGGTTTTAGTGCGCCGAGGGACTACTCTGGACGAGACGACGACGCCGACGACGCCGACGACGACGACGCCGACGACGACGACGCCGACGACGACGACGGCCGCGACCTCGACGCCGTCGTCGACGACGACGCCGCTGACGACGACGACGCTGCCGACGACGCCGACGACACCGTCGTGGACGACGACGACGGCGACGACGACGCCGTCCACGACGAGGGGCTGCTCTGGACGCGACGATACCCCTGCCCCCCCCAGGGGATCCCAGTGGGCGCTGCCAGACCCCCCCGCCGCCAGCCGGGGAGAGGGAAGTATGCCACATGCCGACGGGACCCAATGGTATCCACAGTGAGTGGCTTTACTAAGGAGCAGTTGCGTTTCAGAAGGGGCTCGGTGGTTCCTTAGGCTTGCATGTGTTATTTATCGTGCCGTATGCGTTATTGATGATGTATCGTTCCTTATTCGTTACTCCTTGGAACAAAGGGGCTTCGTTCCTTATGTATCGTTTCTTAGGTCAGGCCGATGATTGTAGGCTGCACCCCATGCTAGACTGCATCCCGCAGATGGCATCGCATGGTTGTGCGCAGCGAGAGTGTTACAAATGAACGCTTGCTTGGGGCCGCCCCTCTCGCCGAGAGGCAGCTCGCACGGCGAAGCGGGCCCAGAGGAAGGAGGACAATTGGCTGAAGGCCATACTCGCGTGTCCCCTCTGCAAGGGCAAGGAGGTTCAGAGGAGGAAGAGGTACGTACCCATGCCCCTACTCTTCACTCGTTTTCCCCTTTTTGGCCTCCTGGGCATTCCTCGTCGCCACCGCTGGATTCGCCTCGAAATCCTGGTCAGAACGCACCCCGGGAAGGGTCCAGGGAGTAGCGGTATCGGTAGCTTTTGGTTTCTCCAGAGGTGCTGAGGTGCTACCACCCCTGCAGGGAGGGGGGCGGTGGCATGGCCCAGTGCCTCTCCGGCTGCATGACGAACAACCCGATGGTGCTCGACATGATGCTCAGGATGGTGCCCAAGGACCAGGGAATGCCAACTATCCGCCGATGTTCCGCCAGAGAATACATACACAGACGCCCCCCAATGGATTGTTCCTGGGCCTCAGGGTAGGGTGGCGGTGTGTACATGACCGCCCAAAGCCAGCGCTCTATACACCACCACCGTCCCTGAAGGCACAGGCAAAAACGTCGGCGGATGTCTCTGTGTATACAGATATATGCATATATGTATATGTGTATGTATATCGGAGGTTGGGGGGGAGATCGAAGTGGGCCGGAGAGCCCCCCACCAGGAAATCGGTTTCGGTTTCGGGTTCGTGCCGTGCGTGCGGGCGAGGCGAAGCTGCGTGGGCGGGCGAGAGGAACGACTCCGCTGTGGCTAGGGCGGGACCAGAGCTGTTGGCCGCCCCTCCTCCCTCCCCGGTGGGCCGGCGGTGGCCCGGTCGTCCCGCCGTGGTGTCCCGCTGCTGTCCGCCTCTCCCCCGCGATGTGCGGGCGGTGGCCGGGTTGTCCCGCCGTGGTGTCCCGTCGGTATCAAGTCGGTGTCCCGTTGGTGTTCTGTGGCTGTCCATTCGCTGTCCCGTCGCTGTCCCGTCGGTGTCCCGTCGGTGTCCCGTGGGTGTCCCGTGGGTGTCCCGTGGTGGGATTGATAGTGAGATCGATCGTGAGGCCGATAGGGAGATCGATAGTGAGATCCAGCGAGTGGAATCGATGATAAGACCGATGGTGAGATCGATTGTGATATCGAAAGTGGGATCGAGTGGCACCCCAATGATGTCCCGATGGTGTCCCGTGGTGTCCCGTCGGTGTCTCGCAGGTGTTCCGCGGGTGTCCCGTCGGTGTCCCGTCGATGTTTTGTCGGTGTCCGGTGTTGAGATCGCTGCTAAGATCGATAGTGAGGCCGATCGTGAGATAGATGGTGAGATCGGTAGTGCAAGCGATAATGAGATCGATAGTGAGATCGATCGATCGAGTGAGATCGATAGTGAGATCGAGCAAGTGCTATCGATAGGGAGATCGAAAGTGAGATCGATTGGTGTCCCGTTGGTGTCCCGTCGGTATCCAATCGGTGTCCCTTTGGTGTCCCGTCGGAGTCCCGTCGGTGTCCCATCGGTGTCTTGTCGGTGTCCCATCGGTGTCCTGTGGTGAGATCGACAGTGAGATCGATAGTGAGGCCGATAGTGAGATCGATAGTGAGATCGAGCGACTGAGATCGATAGTGAGACCGATAGTGAGATCTATAGTGAGATCGATTGGTGACTCGATGGTGTCCCGATGGTGTCCCGTGGTGTCCAGTCGGTGTCCCGTCGGTCTCGCGGGTGTCCCATCGGTGTCCCGTCGATGTTCCGTGGTGATATTGATTGTGAGACCGATCGTGAGACCGATCGTGAGATCGATAGTGAGATAAGTAGTGAGAGCGATAGTTAGATCGGGAGTGAACTCGATCGAGTGAGATCGAGCGAGTGAGATCGATAGGTAGATCGAAAGTGAGATCGATTGGTGTCGCGATGGTGTCCCGTGGTGTCCCGTCGGTGTCCCGTCGGTGTCTCGCGGGTGTTCCAGTGGCGTCCATTCGGTGTCCCGTCGGAGTCCCGTCGGTGTCCCAGTGTGTTCCGCGAAGAGGTCGATAGTGAGATTGATAGTGAGATCGATAGTGAGATCGATAGTGAGATCGTTCGTGAGATCGATAGTGGGATCACTAGTGGTATTCAGAGTGAGATCAAAAGTGTAATCGATCGCGTGAGAGCGATGGTGGCATCGATCGAGTTAGACCGATAGCAAGATCGATAACGAGATCGATAATGAGATCAATAGTGAGATCGATGGTGACCTGATGGTGTCCTGATTGGTGCCCCGATTGATGTCCCGACTGAAGTCCCGATTGGTGTCCTGATGGTGTCCTAGTGGTGTTTCGATGGTGTCTCGGTGGTGTCCTGGTGGTGTCCCGATAGGTGCCCCGAGTGGAGTCCCGATTGGTGTCCCGATTGGTGTCCCGATGGGTGTTCTGATGATGTCCTGGTGGTGTTTCGATGGTGTCTCGATGGTGTTATGGTGGTGTCTATAGTGAGACTTTGGGGGGGATCGCAGAGAACCCGATACGCCAAGCGGATTTCAATGTCAGCATCACCGGCCACTGGATCGACAGTGACATTGAGCGAATGATGCTCCTGTCGGTGTCCCGTCGGTGTCCAGTCGGTCTCCCGTCGGTGTCCCGATAGGTGTCCCGTATATGTCCCGATTGGTGTCCCGATTGGTGTCCCGATTGGTGTCCCGATTGGTGTCCTGATGGTGTCCGATAGTCACACACACACATCCGGCCAGGCGATTTCACTTGTGGCCGCGAGCGTCCCAATGCAAATTAAATGACACCACGAGCGCGGGCATGAGGAACCCGAATTCGAATCTTTGGGCGAAATCGATAGTAAGATCGGTATAAGATCGAGAATGAGTACGATAGTGATACCGATAGTTATTGCGATGGAATGAATTCGACAGAGAGAAAGATCGATAGTGAGATCGATTGTGTGACCGACTGTGTGACCGATCGCGAGATACGCCAAATGTCCCGTCGGTGCCCCGTCTGTGTTCCGTCGGTGTCCCGTCGGTGCCCCGTCGTGTGTCCCGTCGGTGTCCCGTGGTGTCCTGTCGGCGTCCCGTTGCCATCATGCATAGTCGTCAGCGTCGTCGTCTTGCATCCTCGCCAACTCGTGAGCTCTCACCAGCATCGCCACCATCACAGTCATCGCAGTTGTCCTCAGTTGGTTCTTTTTCCCCCAAACCTCCTTATCACCCGAAGGGTGGTCGTATAGGTATCTAAATACACATATATACACATATACGTATACATAAACAATGTAATGTACAGATGTGTGTATCTATGAATGTATACATATAGATATCTATTCGTGGCGTAGACATCGATCCTGGGGCCAGGGCGATCCAGGCCAATGCCGGTGCACCCAGCCACTCGGCGGCGCGACTTCTCCGAGACGGCGGCCCCGGGGGCCAGCTTCCCTTCCCGAGGCGGTGTTGTTGACGGCCTCGCAGGGCCAGAGAAGCCCGGCCCCGCAGGGCCCGAGACGTCGAACAACCTTCGGGAGCGGAAAAGAGCGGGTGATGACTAGGGGGGGGTAGATTTCATGGCGCGGGGCATGATTTTTCTTCAGATTTCATGGCGCCTCTTCTTATTTCATTACGTCCCTGGCCCCCCCGCTGGGCCGCGCACATGCCGCCGGTCATGATTTGCACCCCCCCCTCTTGGACACCCCCCTCTTGGCCGCTCCCGAAACCTGCCGCCCCGATTTTTTCGAGCCGACGTTTGCATGCGCGGAAGGCTGTCGGCGGCGGGCCAGCGCGGGGGCGCGAAGTGGATCGCGCCTCGCGCGTCGCGGTTTGGGCCGGAGCGGCTGCCCTTCTCTACGGGGGCGGTGCGAGCGCCGAAGCCACGACCGGGGCCGCCCACGACTGGATTCGATGCGATGCGATGCGCGTGATGGGGCCGCGACTTTGATTCGATTCGATATTGCCCTCGTTCGCCGGCATCGGCCGGGGCCAGCCAGAGACCGGCGCGGCCATCCGATTTCCAAGTCTCGCGCAGGGGCGCAGGCGGGGAGCTTCAATTGGTTCCCCCGCCGAGCACAGCAATCGAGCATGTATCGCCCATGCGTGGCCCATAGAGCCACCACTGCCGGGACTCTGCGCCCGATCCCCACATTCGTTCTCCAAATCCCCCGATTCGATCCCGCTCGGGCCCGACGACCAGCGCACGCCTGGCGTGTTGTCCGCGCCCCCTCGTCAGGAGGAGCCCGCGCCCAGCGGCGCGGCCGAGCCGAACGCCAGCGAGGGCGGCGCCGAGGTCCGCCCGCTGGCCGCGGCCCCCGCGGCGCTCCCGCTCGGGCGGGCGGGCCCCGGCCTGGCCGCCGCGCCCCGCTCGGCCGAGCTCTGAGGGGCCGCGCCGGGGGCCGCCGCCGCCGCCGGCCTCGAGCGGGCTGCGCCGAGCGGCCCTCTCCGCCACAAAGACTGCATGTTCGGGAGCCTAGAGGTTGACGCCAATACCAATATCGGCGGTGTGCCTGCACCGAGGGAAGCTGATCCCGATGTCGGTGATGGTGGTAGTAGTCGGGCTTCCAAGGTGGCCGAAAGATGACCACCACCACCACCACAATCTGGGATCAGCTTCCCCTGGTGGAGGCAGCCCTCTGTTTTGGTCTTGGTGCCCATTTTCAGGCCGCCAAGGTGTGGGGGTATCGGATGAGGAAACCGTCAGATAAGGAATCCAGGGTCTGGAGGCCGGTGGAACTCCAGTCGAAGCTTGGCCACGGATATCACCGCCGCCCTCATCAGATAAGGAATCCTCCAGGGTCTGCAGCCTCCTGGGCACGTTCCTTAACGAACGCCCCCACCAGCGGGGGCGTCCGTTACGGAATGTGCCCAGGAGGCTTCAGACCCCGAAGGGTTCCTTATTTGGTGAGGGTGGCGGCGATGTCCATAGTCAAGCCTCGATGGGAGTTCCATCGCCTTCAGACCCTGGATTCTTTATCCAAGGGTTCTTTATCAAATGCCCCCACCGTATTTAATGTAATATAATGTAGTGTAATGTAGTGTGCTGTGATATAATGTGATGTGATGCGCTGTGATGTGATGTGTTGTGATGTAATACAATGTAATGCAATGCAATGTAATAGATTGTATTGTTTTGTTTTGTATTGTATTGTATTATATTGGGTTGCATTGCATTGCAATGCAATGCAATGTAATATAATGTATATCTATGTGTGTATGTGTGTATTTCTGTTTGTCTGTCTGTCTGTCTGTCTGTATGTATGTATTCATGTGTGCATGTATGTATGTATGTACGTACGTATGTATGCATGTATGTATGTATATATGTATGTATGTATGTATGTATGGATCTGCGTACGTACGTACGTACGTATGTATCTCTGCATGTATGTATGCATGCATGAATGTATGTGTATGTGTGTATGCATGTATGCATGCATGCATGCATGCATGCATGTATGTATGTATGTATGCATGTATGTATGTATGTATGTACGTACGTATGTATGTATGTATGTATTTATGTATACATATATATGTATATATGTGTATATATATATATATATATATATATATGTATGCATGCATGCATGCATGCATGTATGTATGTATGAATGTATGTATGCATGCATGCATGTATGTATGCATGCATGTATGTGTGTGTATGTATGTATGTATGCATGCATGCATGCATGCATGCATGCATGTATGTATGTACGTACGTACGTATGTACGTACGTATGTATGTATGTGTGTGTGTGTATGTATGTATGTATGCATGCATGCATGCATGCATGCATGCATGCATGTATGTATGTATGTATGTCTGTATGTATGTATGTATGTATGTATGTATGTATGTATGTATGTATGTATGTATGTATGAGTGCATGTATGTATGTATATCTCTCTATATATATATATATTTACAGGTGCCCCACAATCGGTTGGTCTTGGGCCTCAGCAGATAATGCAGTCATGACGCTAACATGAAGGACCGCTTTAGGCTCACGAGGGGCTCGGGTTTTCGGGACGTTCCGTAGGGTTAGGGTTTCGGGCTTGGAGATTCTTCGTGGCCGAGGCTCGCCGTGGCTCGAAAAGCTTTTCGTTCCTTGCTTGGCGTGCCTTTTGGTAGCACGAGGATTGTACGCTCTATACATCGCCACCTAGAGTCAGCGATTTGATACGCCGCCACCCTCCCTGAAGGCGCAGGCGAATGTCGTCGGCGGGTGCCCGCGTATGTATTTTTTGTGGCGTACCCTCGGGGGCTCGCCGAGCTCACGGGCCGCCTCGTGGGCCGAGCTCAGGCCTTCGAGCCCAGCGGCCCGCCGCCAGGGCGCTCTGGCCGCCGCCGCTGGTGGCCCCTGCAGCAGCTGCTGCAGCGCCGGCCGACTGCCGTGGGTGGCCTGCTGGCGGCGGCGCTGCCAGGGGCGCCCGCGCGCGGATGCGTCGGCGGGTTCGAAGAGGGGGTCCCGATCGATGGGGCCCCGAGGGGTGGGGCCCTGAGGACACGTTGGAAGGGACCTCTCAAGCTCTCGTCAGGCCTGCGCAGCGCCCAGAAGAGCAGGGACGCGGCTGAGCACAGGAGGGCGTGCAGGATCCGGCCCTGTCCTCTTGGTGCCCCATCCCTCGGGGCTCGGAGACGCTGAGGAATCCGCAGGGATCCGCAGGGTTTTCTAGGAATCCAGAGAAATTCTTGAGAAACCCAGGGGGTCCCTGGGCCCTTGAGGATCCCGGAGGAATTCTCAGGAACCTCTTGGAACCCGAGGGGGTCCTCAGCAGCTTTGAACCGCCGAGCTTGGGGGGTCGCGGCCGGCAGCTCGCGGGCTGCCCAGCTGGACCGGGCGCGCGCCCCCCTTCCGTTGGCCGCTTCGCGCTGGCGCAGCAAGCGGGGAGGGCGTTTCCACGCGCAGCAAGCGAGGGGGGGGGGCGCGCAGCAAGCGGGGGGGGCGTCCCCGTCCCACGAAGTAAGCGTTTTTTCGGAGAGAGACGGCTCCTAGGGTTGTCCGCCGTTTTCCACCTCTGCCCTCAAAGGCTGGTTGGATTATGTTGCCAATGGTGATGCTGACCAGGCCAACGATGATGATGACGACGATGATGATGGTGATGATGATGATGATGATGATGATGATGATGATGATGATCGTGATGATGATGGCGATGGTGATGGTGATGGTGATGATGATGATGATGATGATGATGATGATGATGATGATGATGATGATGATGACGATGCTGATGATGATGATGATGATGATGATGATGATGATGTCGCTGACGGTGATGATGGTGATGGTGGTGGTGATGGTGATGATGACCGCGACGACAGAGATGATTATGATGATGGTGGTTGTGGTGATGATGATGGTGGATGTGGTGATGATGATGGCAGTGATGATGATGTTGCTGTTGTTGTTGGTGATGAGAACGTTGATGTTCTTGATGTTGATGTTGGTCACCATGGTGGTTGGGGTGGTGGTGGTGGTGATGATTCTAATGAACGCGATTATGATGACTTTTATGATAACGGTGTCGATGATGATGATGATGATGATGATGATGATGATGATGATGATGATGATGATGATGATGATGGTGATGGTGATGCTGATGATGCTGATAATGACTTTCACGATGACGGTGCCGATGATGATGCCGATGATGATGTTGCTGCTGATGATGATGACGATGCTGATGATGCTGATGATGCTGATATGATGACGATGATGGCAGTGTTGAGGATGATGATGATGATGCTGATCGAGATGATGCCAATGATGATGATGATGGTGATGATATTGGTGATGATGCTGATGATGCTGCTGCTGATGATGATGGTGGTGGTTGTTGTGGTGGTGGTGATGATGATGCTGATAATGCTGATGATGATGCTGTTGATGATGATGATGATGATGATGATGATGATGGTGATGGTGATGGTGATGGTGATGGTGATGGTGGTGATGATGCTGCTGCTGCTGATGATGATGATGATGATGATGATGATGGTGGTGGTGGTGGTGGTGGTGTTGGTTGTTGTGGTGATGGTGATCGTGATGGTGATTGTGATGGTGATTGTGATGGGGAGGAGCATGATGAGGAGGAGGAGGAGTACGGGGAGGGGGAGGATCAGGAGGAGGAGGATGATGAGGAGGAAGAGGAGAAGGCGGAGGAGGAGGATGAGGAGTAGTAGCAGGAGGAGGATAATAGAACAGAGACAGGAGGTGGTAGGCGGAATGAGCGAGCAGTGAGAAGGGGGGGGGGGATCGGGTTGGAGGGGGAGGGGGTTTGCGGAGCAGGAGGACGATGATGAGGAAGAAGACGATGAGGACGATTGATGAGGGTGAGGACGAGGATGAGGACGTTGATGAAGATAATAATATGATGATGATGGTGATGATGATGATGATGATGATGATGATGATGTTGATGATGTTCATGTTGATGATGTTGATGATGTTGATGACGCTGATGACGGTAATGATGATGACGATGAGGATGACGATCATCATGCGGATGCTGATGATGATGATGCTGATGGTTGTGATGATGCTGGTACTGATGCTGATCTGATGCAGCTGCTGCTGCCGCTGCTGATGATCCTGATGCTGCTGGTGCGGATTATGATGACGATGCTGGCGATGACGATGATGATGGTGTTGGTGCTGATGATGTTTACGATGCTCATGATGCTGATGCTGCTAATGATGATGATGCCGATGCTGGTGATGATGTTGGTTATGGTGGTGATGAAGATGCTGATGACGAGGATGCTGATGGTGACGATGTCGATGATGATGAAAAGGCTGATGCTATTGATGATGACGATGATGATGCTGATGATGATGTTGTTGATGATGCTGATGCTGATGATGATGATGCCGCTTGTGATGATGAGGATGTGAATGCTGCTGATAGTGGGGATGATGATGCTGATGATGAGGATGCTGATGATGCTGATGATGCTCATGATGCTGATAATGATGATGCTGCTGATGATGATTATGCTGCTGCTGATTGTGATGATGATGCTGATGATGCTGATGATGCTGATGATGCTGATGCTGATGATGATGATGATACTGCGAATCATGTCGCTGATGAGTTCGATATTGCTGCTGCTGATGACGCTGATGATGCTGATGATGATGCTGGTGATGCTGATGCTGATGGTGCTGCTGCTGATGATGCTTCTGCTGCTGATGATGATGATGATGATGATGAAGACGCTGATGCTGCTGCTGATAATGATGATGCTGATGATGATGTGGTTGATGATGCTGATGGCGATGGTGATGGCGATGACGATGACGATAATGATGATGATGACGATGATGAAGAAGAAGATGATGATGGTGATGCTGTTGATGCTGCTGCTGCTGCTGCTGATGATGATGATGATGATGATGATGACGATTATGATGCTTCTGCTGATGATGATGCTGATTGTGATGATATGTGTGGTGCCGATGATGATGATGATGATGATGATGATGATGATGATGATGATGATGATGATGATGATGATTATGATCATGATGATGATGGTGATGATGTTATTGCCTCTGATGACGATGCTGCTGCTGATGATGATGCTGATGATGCTGATGACGATGGTGCTGATGATGATGAGGAGGTTGCTGAAAGTGATGCTGCTGCTGGTGATGGTGGTGATGATGATGATGCTTATGCTGCTGCTGATCGTGATGATGATGATGATGATGATGATGATGATGATGATGATGATGATGATGATGATGATGATGATGATGATGGTGGTGATGATGATGATGACATGGTGGTGGTGGTGGTGATCTGTTATGAAGATGATGCAGACGTTTATCATGATGGCTGGTGCTGCTGCTGCTGAGGAGGAGGAGGATCGAATCTGAAGCATTGAGTCGGTTGGACGAGAGAGGAGACTGAGGACAAACACAATTTCGAGAGGGATGAGTAGGATGGGGCGGGCGAGGAGGGATGAGGAGCAGGAGGAGGAGAAGGATCTAGAGGAGGAGGAGGATCAAGAGGAGGAGGAGGAGGAGAAGGAGGCGGAGGATGAGCAGGAGGAGGAGGAGAAGGACCAGTCTAAACCCAAGGCTAATCAACGATATTGCAATAAACCGTCCCTCCAAGTTCCCTCTTCATAGGCGCCTACATGTATTGATTTCGTTGAGGGAACTGCCCCGTTGGAAGACAACCGTTTGAAAATCTGGAGTTGCGCCAGAACGTCAGTCATGGGATTTTAACGCCGCGAATCACCGTCACTGTTGCGTCTTGACGATGCTTAATCGTGGCAGAACACCATTCCTGATACTCCAACCAACACGAATCAACGTAACTGTTGCGCCCTGACCTTATGACATCGTGGCACAACACCATTTCTGGGACGTTGCCCATGAGAATCCTTGAAACTCTTGCGCACTCGTAAGACGATTGTGCGCGGCGCCAAGGCGAGAGCCACATTTTGAAAAGGAACTGCCCTCCATCCGTGAAATTCGTGCAAACGCGGCGCTAAGGCGAGAGCCACATTTTGAAAACGGACCGCCCCACTCCGCGAAACTCTTGCAAGTTTCAAGCTTCAGGTTCATATATGGTGAGGAAGTCTCAGGCGAAACGCCTAGTCCGCCCTTTCGACCAGCCCCGGGTTGACAGGGAGAAGTTATTCACAAAGAAAACAGAATTGAGGTCGGTGGAGGTTAGATGAGGAAGAGGAGCGAGGGATGAGAGTGGGAGGTGTGTGGGGGGGGGAGGGTGGGAGGGAGTAGTAGGAGGGGCGCGTGAGGAGGGACCAGTTGCGGCCGGAGCAGGATGGCCGAGGTGTTCAGAGGAGGTGGTCGGAGGAGGGTGCAGTAGGGGAGTCTAGATGGATCAGCAGCAGGTGGAGGGGGAGGGAGGAGGAGGTGGAGGAGGAGGAGGAGGAGGAGGAGGAGGAGGAGGAGGAGGAGGAGGAGGAGGAGGAGGAACGCTGGCTGGGAGTGCCAGCAGGGGGAGGCGGAGGCCCGGCAGCGGAGGAGGCGGGGGCGCGAGGTGCGTCAGGCTCGAGGCCGGCACGCTGCAGGCAAAACTCGCCGACGGGCCGCCCGCCCCCCGCCGCGATGGCCATCGGAGCGGCAGCCTACCACATGTAGGGGGCCACAGGCGAACCCTACCCCTACCCCCCACGAGTTCTGAGGGGGAGGGTGGGGTTCGCTTCGCCCCACCCCCCTCCCCCTACCCCCCACGAAGCGAACCCCACCCTCCCTCAGAAATCGTGGGGGGTAGGGGTAGGGTTCGCCTGTGGCCCCCTAACATGGCCGCAGGGCGGCCGAGGCCCTGATGCGGCACTCTCCGGCGCCTGCCGCCTCGGACGCCCGAGCGATGGCGGACGTCGCGCGCGTGGCCGGCGGGCTGGCGGCGGCCGCCGCTGGCGCGGCGGGGCGCCTCGCGGCCGCCGCTGGGCCCGCGCCCGCGGCCGCGGAGCTGGCCGCGGCGGGCCGCGCGCCCGGGCTCGGCCGCGGGGGAGGCCGCTGGAGCGCCGGGGAGCTCGTCGCCGACACCGTGCGGCGTGCGTGCGCGCCCAGGGGCGGGGCGCAGTGAGCCGCGCCGCGCGCGGCGGCGGGCGCGGGGGGGGGGGGGAGGGCGGAAGGGGCAGCGATACCGGGGGAGGGAGGGGCATGATCAGGGGACTCCGCTGTCACCGCACGGTCCGTCGCCGCACCGTTCTTGGACCTCCAGCTGGGGCCGTCTCGCCCTGCCCCCTTTTGCGCGCTCCCGCGCGCGAAAGGGGGAGAGGGTGCGGCGGGTATGCCGCAGGCGTGGCTGGAAGGAGGCGGCGCGAGATAAGAGGAGGCCCAGAAATAGCCCAAAGCGCTCCAAGAGCCTTGATCCTCGAGCCCCTCGAAGAAACAGCAGCGGCATAAACGTCGCCTTTGGCACTCCCCCAATCGCCCATGCATCGCCGATGGCGTCCCGATAGCCCCAGCCTGCCCCCAGGAACGTGCGGGTTCACTGTCGGGGGCCTCTCGCCGATCTATCGGCGACGTATCGCCGATTCCAGGTCGATGCATCCCCCCTTCCCTATCGTTGCCCCTCAAAGGGACGTGGCAGGGCTCGAGCTAAACGGTGTTTGGCGATTTCGTGGGCCGTTTTCGTTTTGATATCTCGTTTCGCAGCGAAGGACGAGCGAAGACAGAACGGAGGAGAACGAAAACATAGCGCAAATGAAAGACACTGTTTAGCTCGAGCCCTGGGACGGGGGTCAATGCCAAACGGCAACAACAACGGCTCTGGAATTGGAGCCAGACCTGGAACCGGCAAAAAAGCGGCGACAGATCCAGAAAGAACGGCGCCGGAACCGGCATCAAGAAGCGGCAAAACGGTACCAGTAAAAAGTGGTTTTGTCGTTTCCAGGGCCCACTTAGGTACGGGAGAGGGGGGAAGGCTTCTCAGAGGCCCCCCTGCTTCTTGGAAGGCGTGTGCCTTCTCTGCAGATGTAGGGCCGGCGCCTTCTAAGAAGCAGCCTCCTTCCAAGAAGCCTCCCCCCTTACCCCGACCCCCTCATGCGCGCCGCCAAGGGAGGAAGAGCACGAGGAGATTCGGGGAGCAACAAGTGGCAGAGCCATCAACTTTCGGAGGTCCGCGCGGATTTCTCGGATCGTCGCTGGAGCCCCCTGGCGGAGCACCCTGCGCCGCTCCTGGCGCGCTCCGCGCGCCAGGGAGGGGGTCCAGCGCCGATCCGAGAAATTCACGTGGACCTGAAAGTTTCTGTTTATCGAAGACGCCTACGGCGAATCGCCGCCAACCCCCTGCCGTTTGGAATCGCCCATGTGACCGAGCGTTGTGGCAAGACCACTGCCAAGCCATCGGACCATGTGTTCCCCCAGCCGTTGTGGAAACCCTTTGGGGAACATTTGGGCCAGGACGGCGGGGAAGATGATGATGATGAGGAGGAGGAGGAGGAAGAGGAGGAGGAGGAGGAGGAGGAGGAGGAGGAAGAGGAGGAGGAGGAGGAGGAGGAGGAGGAGGAGGGGGCATCTTGGAAGCCACTGGGGGGCACTGTTGGGGCCTCCTGGGAGCTTCCTTGGAGCCTTCTGGAGGCCTCTTGGGGGCCTTCTTGGGCATCTTTGGGGCCTTTGGGGGCTCCTCGGGGGCCTCTTTGCCCGTCTTAGGGCGTTCCTGGCCCGTCTGACGCTGTCGTGAGAGGCGTCTTGGGGGCCTCTCTGGGCCGACTTGGGGCCCTCTTGGGGTGCTGTAGGGCCGTCTTCGATACTATCTTGGGTGTCTTGGAGGCCTCTTGGGCCGTCTTGGGTGGGGCCCTCTTGGGGCCCTCTTGGGGGCCTTTGGGGCAGTTCTGGGGCCATCATGGAGGCCTCTTGGGTGATCTTGGGTCGATCCTTAGGGGCTCTTGGGTCATTTCGGGCCGTCGGGAGGCCGAACATAAACAGATGCTGAAATCCTTCAGGAGGCCTCTGAGGGGGCCTCTTCTGGGGGCACTTTCGGGGCCTCCTGGGAGCCTCCTGAAGGCCTAGGGCCTCTTGGGGGTCTTTGGGGGCTTCTCTCAGGGGCCTCTTTGGCAGTCTGAGGGCGTTCCTGGCCCGTCTGACGCCGTCGGACGCCGTCGGAAGCCGTCTTACGGGGCCTCTCTGGGCCGACTTGGGGCCCTCTCGGGGTGCTGCAGGGTCGTCTTGGAGGCTATCTTGGGTGTCTTGTAGGCCTCTTGGGCCGTCTTGGGGCCCTCTTGGGGCCGTCTTGAGGGCCTCTTGGGCCGTAATGGGGGCCATCTTGGGGCGATGTTGGGGCGATCTTTTAGTTCTCTTGGACCTTCTTTGGTCGTCGGAAGTTCGAACAGCAGCTAGTGCTAAACTTTGCCACACAAGCTCAAGGACATCGATTGTGTTTGCCTCGTCGAGCCTTCTAGAGGACCCCTTGGAGGCCTCTTGAGGGCCTCTTGGGCCGTCTTGGACCATCTTGAAGCCATCTTGGGCTGTCTTGGGTGTATCTTGGGCCGTCTTGAGTGCATCTGGGGGCCATCTTGGCAGTCGTGGGGGCATCTTGGAGGCATCTTGGAGGCCATCTTGGGCCATCTTTGCCTGTCGAGGTCCATGGCATAACTGCATCGATCTCGCTCGTTTCCCTCAGGGAGGGGGTGGAAATGGGAGTGGGGGGAATGGCAGAGGAACGAGGAAAGCAGAGAAGGGAGGAGAAGGACGACGAGGATGATGATGATGAGGAGGAGGGTGAGGAGGAGGAGGATGATGAGGAGGACGAGCAGGAGGAGGAGGAGGAGGAGGAGGAGGAGGAGGAGGAGGAGGAGGAGGGAGTGAGCCGGCAGCAGGAGGAGGAGAAGGAGGTGGAGGAGGAGGATATGGAGGAGGAGGAGGAGGAGGAGGAGGAGGAGGAAGAGGAGGAGGAGGAGGAGGAGGAGATGGAGGCGAAGCCGCGCTAGAGCCCTTCCCTCTGCAACAGTCTGTGCGTTTGTATCAAATTAGCCCTAGAGGCCATGGCCCCCAACTGTACAGAGCTTTTCGCGGCAGCCCCACGTGTACAGCACGGAGGCTCGTATGTGAAGGCGGGCCATGTTCAAGCATCTCGCCGTGGATGGTGAAGCCCCCGTCCCACGGTGTCCCCTTCCCATCAGTTGGGAAGTCTCCTCCATCTCCCCCCTCTTGGAAAACGGAGTGAAAAAGTATCGTTGTGGGAGTATCGGATCATCTCTCCGTCGTCCAGGCTTCGCCAGATGTCTGGCACCAGAAGGACATGTCTGAATGCTCTCTCCCGTGCCCCCGATGTCGCCCGCACGCGTTCGGCAGGGCTTGGCACAACCGACGCGCCTGATGCACGTGCAGAGGAACACGACAAACGTGCGGGCGGAGGGCCCCAAGCCAACAAAAAACAGCACGCACGCAGGAATCGGTACATCTGACGCTCGTCAGTGCGGTCAGCTCCCCTTGCTCCTTCCTTCCCTCCACCATGACTTGGGTGGCATGGGGGGTGCGGGTAAGGCCCATCCTTGCGGCTGCGCAGGCAGTGGGATTCACAAACACACATGAGGTCCCGACGCACACACATCTTGGCGTCGCGACCACGCGCGCAACGACGCGCACACACACGCACACGCACACGCGCACCCACCAGTGGCTGACAGTACGGCGACGGATACATGCTGACGAACGAAAATAAGAGCACGTACTCTCACTGAGGGCTGGGTAGGACAACACATTGTTGACGACGATGCGCAGGATGACGATATAATGATGAGGACGGAGGAGGAAGAGGGCATAAGAGGGGGTTCTGGAAGGAGGTATTGTAGGAGTATGGATGGATGAGAATGAGGTGGGAGGGATAAGTAGAGCGGGGGGAGGGAGGGGAAGGGGGACCGAGCAGGAGCAAGTGGAGACGAGGAAGCATGTGGAAGGATATCATCATAACGACCCACAAGAGCGACGATCTGCTTACCCTGAGCTCAGCCTGCCACAGAGGCTCAGATGAGCGAAACTGCAGGTCGGGGCGGCTCGATCACAGTACCAGGATAGGGGAGGACGGCGATGGAGCAGCAGGAAGGAGCAGGAGGAGATGGAGGGGGCAGGAGAGTGGGAGTGAGGAAGGGAGGAGAGGGAGGGAGGAGAGGGAGGGAGGAGAGGGAGGAGGGAGAGGGAGGGAGGGAGGAGAGGGAGGGAGGGAGGGAGCAGAAGCAGAGGGAGGGAGGGAGGGAGGAACACAGGAGGAGGGCTGGAGGCCGACCGGCCGCAGTGGGAGGGAGAGAGGGACCAGCACGAGGCTCAAGCCCTGCACACTGCCGCCCTTCGCCCGACGGCCTCCCGGCCACCCAGCGACCGCCATGGCGATCGGAGCCTACCACATGCGCCGCAAGGCTCGAGGAACGAACAACGGCACGCAGAAATCGAGAGCATTGTAAAGATCAGGGCGGAGTTTTTTCGCAGCTTTCGGCCTCTAGGGGCCTCGCCGGGCCCCGGGACTGTCAAAGACGACTCAGCATGCAAAACCGGTCCTGGGGAATGGGTCGAGACTTCCGGGGAACCCGCATCGAAAAAGTCACGACACCGGATCTCCGGGCACGAGCACATCGGCGGCGCGCTGAGCGGGGAAGCGAGCGGGACGGGACTTCTCAGAGGGCCGCGGGGCCTCTCAGAAGCCCTCCGTGGCTCTCCGGAGAGAGCTCAGAAAGCGCGTGTTTCTCCGATTGCTTAGGGCATAATGGGCATGATGGACCCTGGCACCCCCTCCCCTCCCCCCCTATTACGTAACGCCCCTCCCCCCCCAGTGCGCTCTGGGCAATGCCCCCGTGCGCACGGCGGGGGGGAGGCGTTACATTACACCTCCCCCTGGCCCCTCCCCCCCCCCCTGTAATGCCCATTCTGTTCGACAGTTCCGCGTCGTGTGAACGTACACGAGGCGAGCCGACAGTCTGTTAGACAATTCTGTTTGACAGTTCCGCGTCGTGTGAACGTTTGCTCCAGGCGTGTGTGCTGAACCTGGCATGCAGGGAAACCCAGCACACTCAGTGCGCGCCCGTGCGCGGTGTTGGCGACTGTGCCCCCCTCGGTCCTGCCCACTGGCCCGCAGAGGAAGAAACAAAAAAAATTATCGCCAGAAACAAAGCAGCGCGCTCAAAGCTTCTCAGAGGGCTTCGGAGGCCTGAGCCTTCGGAGGAAGCCCCGGACCCTCTGCCTCTTCCCCCCCTGGGCGCGCCGTCGAGCAGAACAGCTCTCGGAGGCCCGTGCGGGCGAACAGTCGCCAGGCTCGGCCACCAAAAAGTCGAGGCGCCCAGATCTCGGGGGCGAGGACGGAACGCATCGGAAGTCCGGGCCCCTCCCCACGGTCCCTCGGCCAACGGGGTCGGCCGTAGGGACAGAGGGGGCCAGCACACCTCCACAACTCTGTCCTTCATACCTGGAAGCGCCCGTTGCCACCACCCGCGGCGAGCCCGGGGGGGAAAAGTGAGAAGGGGCCGGCCTTCTCGGCAGGCTGGGGAGTCCCCCGGCCTCCTGAGAGGTTCTCTGAGCCTTCCCCGGCGGCACGGAGCACTTCCCAGAAGGCGCGAGGGCTTCTGAGAAGCCCCGCCGCCTTCTGATATTGCCTTCTCCGTATCACTTCCCCCCTCGCTCGCCGCCGAGTTGGGGAAGAGGCCCCGTCGCATGCTAGGGTTAAGTCGGGCCTGCCCCTCTACAAAAATAGTCAAAAATAGTTTGTTTTTGTGTGTGTGTGAGATAATTTTTGAACATTTATGAGCATGTTTGGAATGGTTGATTAGTTTTCGTCCAGAATTCCCCTGTATAGGGGGCAGGCCCGACCTAAGCCTAGACTTTCGGAGGCCCTCGCGGATCTCTTGGCTTGTCGGCGACTCCGGCGCTGCCCCTGGCGCGCTCCGCACGCCAGCGGGGGCGGTCTAGCGCCGATCAAGGACATTCGCGCGGACCTCCGAGCATCTCCTCCTCACTTCCCACCCCTTCGCTCGCCGCCAAACCCCGTGTTTTCCTCCCCTGGCGCGCGGAGCACGCCGACGGCGCGGCATCCCCGAGGCGCTGCCAGGGGGGTGGCGGGGAGGGGAGGGTCAAGTCGGACCTGTCCCTCTACGGGGGGAAGATCCAGAAGTAGTGCAAATTATCCCAGTGCGACCCTACCTAGGAGTTGGAGCCTCTAGGAAAGCCCTAGGAGCTGCGCTATGCTATCCTGCGCTATGCTATGCTATGCTATGCTATGCAATGCTTTTGCTTTGCCTTCACTTTTGCCTTCACTTTTGCCTTTGCTTTTGCCTTTGCTTTTGCTTTTGCTTGGCACCCAGGGAGCGCAACTGGGGGAACCGCGCGTTTGCTTTTACCTTTGCTGTTGCTTTTGCTTGGGTCCCAGGGGACCGGGGGAACCGCCTGGGGCGGTTAGCACTGCCCGGCCCCTTCAAGCCAACAGAGTAAGAACCCTTCTAGGCAGAGCCTAGGTAGGGAACAAAGTCTGGGGACGATTTTTTTTCAAATTCTATGTCTGATTAGATGTTTTCCAATATTTTGGGTGTATTTATCATTATAGTCCGAAAGAAGTCCGCGCGGGCCGTCGGAGATCTTTCTTGTGCTCGTGCCCTGCGCTCCCGGGCGTGCGATGTGCCTCAGCTTTTTTTCCTGCCGCTCCGTGTGGTGCCGGCTCTCGCTTTGACTCAGCAGCGCACCGCGCTCCTCACTCTTCCTCCTCCTCCTCCTCCTCCTCCTCCTCCTCCCCCCTCCTCCTTCTCCTCCTCCTCCTCCTCCTTCCCCTCCGCCTCCTCCCCCTCCTCCTCCTCCACCTCCTCTCCTCCCTCCTCCACCACCCTGCACCTCCTCCAGCCTCCTCCTTCCCCTCGGCCTCCTCCCCCTCCCTCCTCCTCCACCTCCACCTCCTCCTGCTCCTCCTCCTCCTCCTCCTCCTCCTCCCGTCTCTGCCTCTGCCCGTGCGTCCGTCTCTTCCCGTGCCGGGCTTTTTCTCATTCGTTTTGTGGTAGGGAGCTCCGCCCAAGGCCACACTGGGTGTTCCCACATTCGTCCGCCCCACCCATGTCGCTCCCTGGAAGTCCCCACCCTCTTTCATCCCAGGCTTTTCATCCCAGATTGTTTTTTGACGTCTCCAGGGCCAGGTGGGGACCCCAGGAGGCCCAAACTGTTAAAATCTCCGTACACGAAGGTTCAATACGTTAGAGGTCTGGGTTTCGTTCCTTCCGAGGTCCCGACCGCTTCCATGGGGGTTGTTAAATGTCCCGAATCCATGTTTGACGGTCCCAGGGCCCGATAACTGGCCCTATAGGCCTAAATCGAAGGAGAACTGCAGGATTGAGGAAGTCATCTCGTCGGAGATTTTGCCTCCAGAGGCGGCCGAGGCCATGATGCAGCGGACCACGTCGGTGTCGGCGGCCGCGGACGCGCTGCTTTCGGCCGGCAGGCCGGTAGTGGACGTCGCTGGCGTGGCGGCCTATCAGCCGTGGCTGGTCGGCCCACCCTGTGAGCCGAAGGGGGCGGGGGTCATCAGGGGCAACGACATGAGGATGAAGATGAAGATGAAGATGACGATGAAGATGCCTATGGATATCAAGGTGAAGATGAGTACGATGATGACGATGGCGATGGCGATGACGATGACGATGGCGATGGCGATGATGATGATGATGATGATGATGATGATGATGATGATGATGATGATGACCATGATGCAGATGATGATGATGATGCTGATGATGATGCTGCTGCTGATGCTGATGATGTTTATGATGACGATGATGATGATGATGATGATGATGATGATGATGATGATAATGATGATGATGATGATGATGATGATGAGGATGATTCTGCTGCTGATGATGCTGATGGTCCCTATGCCAATGCCGATGCCGATGCCGATGCTGTTGATGTTGATGATGGTGGTGGTGGTGATACTGATGCTGATGATGATGATCATGATGCCGACGTTGATGATGATGATGCTGTTTTTGATGATTAGGATGATCACGATGATGATGCTGATGATGATGCTGATGATGATGCTGATGCTGCTGCTGATGATTATGATGATGCTGCTGACATTGATGATGTTTATGATGATGCTGCTGATGATTCTGCTGCTGACGATGCTGATGATCCCTATGCCGATGCCGATGCCGATGATGTTGATGATGATGGTGGAGTGGTGGTGGTGATACTGATGCTGATGATGATGAGTATGATGCAGACGTTGACGATGATGCTGTTTTTGATGATTAGGAGGATCACGATGATGATGCTGATGATGATGCTGATGTGATGATGCTGCTGATGATGACGATGGTGATACTGACATTGTTGCTGCTGCTGCTGTTGCTGTTGATGTTACGGTTGCGGTTGCAGTTGCTGTTGCTGTCGTTGTTGAACTCTCATTCTTGAAGAATGATTATTGTTGATCCCCCCCCACCGGTGCACATTGATTTTTTTCGATTGAAGTGCCACCCCCGAGGCTCGCACCTTGTTTTTTCTCAAGGAAAGTCTTCCTGCTCAAACTGTGCCCCTGCCCCCCGGGCTACAACAACAACGGCTCCGGCCTGAGACTTCCTCGATTTTTACTCAGGACCCCCGCTCCCGCCTGAGACTTCCGCGCAATTTACTCAGGAAAGGCGCTCCCGTCTGAGACTTCCTCGCAATGTAATTAAGACCCCCGCTCCCGCTTGAGACTTCCGTGCAATTTACCAGGGAACGGCGCTCCCGCCTGAGACTTCTTCGAATTTTACTCAGGACCCCCGCTCCTGCCTGACATTTCCGCGCAATTGACTCAGGAACGGCGCTCCCGCCTGAGACTTCCTCGCAATTTAGTGAGGACCCCCGCTCCCGCCTGAGACTTCCGTGCAATTTGCTCAGGAACGGCGCTCCCGCTTGAGACTTCCTCGCAACTTAGTCAGGGCCCCCGCTTCCGCCTGAGATTTCCTCACAATGTACTCAGGACTGCGCTCTCGCGTGCGACGTCCTCACAAATTATTCTGGAATTGCGTTTCGGCGCTCAGGAACCACGCACGCGCCAAGGACGCCTTCACAACGTGGTATCTTCCCTCTTCCTTCGTCGTTCCCCCTCCCCTTCCTCCCACTCTCCCTCGTTTTTCCCCTCCTCCTCTTGCAGGGCCCGCGCCAATTCCAATGGCGGGCAGAGAGATGTACGCCCCCGAAGGATTGTCCGCCCGTTCCGGTTTGCCCGTGCGTCTAAGCCCGCCGGCCCCAGCAAAGAGAAATAATCCCCCCGAAAGGGGTGTGATCGAAGACGAAGAGGGCGGGTATCGAGGGTGTAGGGTATACGTGTTGAATGACTCGCGGGCAAGTAAGAGCGTACAGCCTTAAAATGGTTGTTGTTGTTGTTGTTGCTGCTGTCCCCCACTTCCTAAGTTGGTTTCTTGCTTTCTCAGCACACCTCTGCTCAGGATGTCCTCACACCCCCTCTCCTCTTTCCCTTTGCACACTCGCTCACTCACTCACTCACACACTCATCATCACCATCACTCACTCACGCACTCACCCACTCACTCACCCACCTACCCACCCACCCCCTCACACATCATCGTCATCAGCATCATCATCATCATCATCATCATCATCATCATCACCATCACCATCACCATCACCATCACCATCATCATCAGCAGCATCATCATCATCATCTTCATCATCATCATCAGCATCATCATCATCATGGCACCGCATCCTGCCTGTTCGGATGCGCCGATGTGCCCGATGCGAGCGCTCATCACCTCTCCTGCCCCGTCCTTCGTCGTCTCCTGGACTTCCCCTCCTCTCCCATCCGCCTGCTGGGCCCCGCAGCCCCGAAGGAATACAACACCGCCGACTGTGCGATGAGCCGTGGAGGAGCATGGACGCTCTGTGTCCTGGCGCTCCGCGCGTACCACAAAAGCCAAGGGCAGGTACGAGCCTGGCCACCCGCTGCGCACTGAGCAGCTTGACGGCGTCCTGGCAGCTGCCCGTCACGCCACACTCAGGTAGGCTGCAGGTGGACGACCACATTTTCAGTCACGGTCGATCATCATCATCATCATCTTCATCCTCATTTGCATCCTCATCTTCATTCTCATCCTCATCCTCATCCTCACTCACTCACGCACTCCCTTATTCACTGAGGGAGCATCAGGCGGGAGTCTCGTCTGTGAGTAAATCGCGCGGAAATTTTAGGCAGGAGCTCACTGCCTATGGGTCCCGCGCCTCATGGTTTTAATCAGAGCAGGTCATCGGAAACTTGTAAATGTCGTCACTTTTGGGCGCCTGCGGCTTGGATGTGGAGGAAGTATCAAGCGGGCGCCTCGTCTGCGAGTGGACTGCGAGGAAGGAAATCGCAGGCGGGACCCCCATGCCTATACACATATTCTGGGCGGGTCACTGGGAACTTGTAGTTGTCGTGATTTCTGAGTCCCCCCCAGGCTGGAATATTGAGCAAGTCTCAGGCGGGAGCCTCGTCTGTGAGTGGATTTCGAGGAAATCTCAGGCGGGGGCCCCCTCCCTACGGGTCCCGCACTTTCTATTTCCCAGTCCTCCTGCGTTGGGTATTCGTTTTGAATAGAGCATTGTGGTCTCCACCTCCCTTTCCTCCCCCTCCTCCTCATCCTCCTCCTCCTTCTCCTCCTCCTCCTTTTCCTCCTCCTCCCCCGCCTCCTCGTCCTCCTCCTCGTCGTCCTCCTCTTCTTCTTCCTCCTCCTCACCCTCCTCCTTCCTCCCTCCATTCTCGTCCTCTTTGTTTTCTTCCTCCTCCTCCTCCTCCTCCTCCCTGCCTCGTGACCTCGCCGTCCACTGGGGGGGCTGCGATCTGCGAAACTGTCCACTTTCGTGGGCTCTTGGGAGGTCCACCGGAGGAGTGTCCCACGTGGACCACCATGAGACCTCGGCGTCCCCTGGGGCGGGGATGTGATCAGCGAAACCGTCGCCACTTTCGGTCCACCAGAGGGGTGTCCCACGCAGATCACCGTGAGACTTCGCCGTCCCCTGAGGGGCTGTGATCTGCGAGTCTGTCGCCACTTTCGTGGGCTCTTGGGAGGTCCAGCGGAGGGGTGTTCCATTGGGGCCACCATGAGACCTCGCCGTGCCTGGGGGGCTGCGATCTGCTAACCTGTCGCCACTTTCGTGGGCTCCTGGGAGGTCCAGCGGAGGGGTGTCCCATGGGGATCACCACGAGACCTCGCCGTCCCTTGGGGGGCTGCGATCCGCGAAACTGTCCCCAGGGTCGTGTGCTCTTGGGAGGTCCAGCGGAGGGGTGTACCACGGGGACCACCAGGAGACCTCGCCGTGCCTGGGGGGCTGCTGCGAAACTGTCCCCAGTCTCGTGTGCT
>CAUYUJ010015106.1:284328-354305 GCA_963575745.1 Prorocentrum cordatum | reverse complement strand
CTGCCGCCGACAAGGGATTGGAGGCTCTGCTGTCTCGTAGGCGGCGCTCCCAATAGCTCCAGTCCACGTCCTCAATCGGGTGAGTTTCCACAGCTTGCACGCTCTGAGGCGCGGTGTACAAAGAGTGAAGGACGTCCCATAACTCGTCTCGCAAAGAAGGCGAGTTCATGATTTCATTGAAGAGATTACAATGCACAGCGCTGCAATAGAACAATATGTCCGAACGCGCAGTCTGGGGCGTCAGCGGCTTCACGGCATGGGTGTAAATCCCCCCCTTCTTCTTGTCGGTCATGGCCCCGCAACAACAGCCCAACCAATTCGCGATGAAGAAAGAATACAGCGCCATGGAAATTCCAGACACCATTGCCTGGGCGATATGGACGTCCAGAAGAAATACCTGGACTACTATGATGATATGGAACGTGAAAAAAACGATGAATCTGCCGCTCGAGCCCGGCGGCGCTTCCCGACCAGCCGAGCGGGTCCGCGACTCAAAAAAAAACTCCCCTCACCTTTCTTTCTGGGGAACGGCTGAGGGGGGTAATAATGACGGGGCGCTCGCGTACATGCACCGGGGTCCTTGCGAATTTGTTTCGCAAATATTATTGGGAATCTTTTTCAAATTAAAATCCGACCTCCATCCCTCCAAACTCCGCCGCAGGCGCCCAGAATAATAATAATAATTTCAAATTGCGGCAGCACCCCCAAATTATTGGAAGCATACCCCCTGGATTTGCCCAGGACCCCCCAGGAATCTTAGGGGCCCTGACGGATTCTGATGGATTCTACTGGTTTCTGGAGCACCGTCCTGGAGGATTCCTCCCTGGACGCCCTCTTGGAGCCGTGTCGGGCCGTTTTGGGAAGCCGCTTGGGCCGTCTCGAGGCCATCTTAGGTCGTCTTGCGTCTTGGGCCGTCTTGAATCGGTCTTGGGCAATCTTGGCGGCCTTGGTGGCCTGTTTGGGCCAGGTGGCAGTCAGTCATCTTGGATTCCTCGGAGGGCACCAGGGGCATGTCTCGGCGCCGCATTTTGGACACCATCTGGTATCTGGAATCCAGATGACTGCCACCTTGGATTCCTCGGAGGGTGCCGGGCCATGTCTCGGACATGGCCCGGCACCGTTCGGCGCCGCATGTCCGTACATGTTTCGGTGGCAGTCATCTTGGATTCTTCGGAGGGCGCCGTATGGAAAACGTATTGAGTGGCAATGTATCGCCTCATGTTGAGGCCCAGAATGCAAGTGAAACAGTTGTTTTTTCTCAACCAGTTTTCTGGTGACCCCCCCCTTCGTGGGTCACCTGGTGCGCTTGCGCCGTATCAAAAACGCATTGAATGGCAGTGCGCCGCCTCATGTTGAGGCCCAAAATGCAAGTGAAACAATTTGTTTTTCTCAACCAGTTTTCTGATGACCCACCCCTTCTTGGGTCACCAGGTGTGCTTGCGCCGTTTGGCAAACGTATTGAGTGGCAATGCGTCGCCTCATGTTGAGGCCCAGAGTGCAAGTGAAACAATTGTTTTTTCTCAACCAGTTTTCTGGTGACCCACCCCTTCGTGGGTCACCTGGTGTGCTTGCGACGTATGGCAAATATATTGAGTGGCAATGCATCGCCACATGACGAGGCCAAGGATGCAGGTGAAACAATTTTTTTCTCAACAAGTTTTCTGGTGATCCACCCCTTCGTGGGTCACCTGGTGTGCTTGCGCCGCATGGAAAACGCATTGAGTGGCAATGCATCGCCTCATGTTGAGGCCCAGAATGCAACTGAAACAATTTGTTTTTCCAAACAAGTTTTCTGGTGACCCACCCCTTCGTGGTTCACCTGGTGCGCTTGCGCCGTATGGCAAAAATATTGAGTGGCAATGCGTCGCCTCATGTTAAGGCCCAGAATGCAAGTGAAACAGTTGGCTTGTCTTAACAAATTTTCTGGTGATCCACCCCTTCGTGGGTCACCTGGTGTGTGATTCGCCGTATTGAAAACGCACTGAGTGGCAATGCGTCGCCTCATGTTGAGGCCCAGAATGCAAGTGAAACGATGGGTTTTTCTCAACCAGTTTTCAGGTGACCCACCCCTTCGTGGGTCACCTGACGTAGTGAATGGCAGTGCGTCGCCTCATGACGAGGCCTAAAATACAAGTGAAACAATTGGTTTTTCTCAACCAGTTTTCTGGTGACCCACCCCTTCGTGGGTCACCTGGTGTGCATGCGCCGCATGGAGAACGCATTGAGTGGCAGCGCATCGCCACATGACGACGCCCAGGATGCAGGTGAAACAATCTGTATTTCTCAACCAGTTTTCTGGTGACCCACCCCTTCGTGGGTCACCTGGTGCGCTTGCGCCGTATGGCAAACGAATTGATGAGTGGCAGCGCATCGCCTCATGACGAGGCCCAGAGTGCAAGAGAAACAATTGTTTGTTCTCAACCAGTTTTCTGGTGACCCACCTCTTCGTGGGTCACCTGGTGTGTTTGCGCTGCATGGAAAACGCATTGAGTGGCAATGCGTCGCCTCATGCTACGGCCCAGGATGCAAGTGAAACAATTTGTTTTTCTCAACCAGTTTTCTGGTGACCCACCCCTTCGTGGGTCACCTGGTGCGCTTGCGCCGTATGGAACGTATGGCAAACGTATTAGGTGGCAGCGCGTCGCCTCATATTCATGCCCAGAATGCAAGTGAAACAATTGGTTTTTCTCAACCAGTTGCTGGTGACCCACCCCTTCGTGGGTCACCTGGTGTGCTTGCGCCGCATGGCAAACGCATTGAGTGGCAGTGCCTCGCCTCATGTTGAGTCCCAGAATGCAAGTGAAACGATGGGTTTTTCTCAACCAGTTTTCTGGTGACCCACCCCTTCGTGGGTCACCTGGTGTGCTTGCGCCTCATGGGAAACGCATTGAGTGGCAGTGTGTCGTCTCATGTTGAGGCTCAGAATGCAAGTGAAACAATTGGTTTTTCTCAACCAGTTTTCTGGTGACCCACCCCTTCGTGGGTCACTTGGTGTGCTTGCGCCGCCTGGAAAACGTATTCGGTGGCAATGCGTCGCCTCATGTTGAGGCCCGGACTGCGAGTGACATATTTGGTTTTTCTCAACCAGTTTTCTGGCGACCCACCCCTTCGTGGGTCACCTTGTGTGCGTGCGCCGTATGGAAAACGCACTGAGTGGCAATGCGTCGCCTCATGTTGAGGCCCAGAATGCAAGTGAAACGATGGGTTTTTCTCAACCAGTTTTCTGGTGACCCACCCCTTCGTGGGTCACCTGGTGCGCTTGCGCCGCATCGAAAACGCATTGACAGGCACTGCCTCGCCTCATGTTGAGGCCAAGCAAGAATGCAAGAGAAACAATTTGTTTTTCTCAACCAGTTTTCTGGTGACCCACCCCTTCGTGGGTCACCTGGTGTGCTTGCGCCGCATGGAATACGTATTGAGTGGCAGTGTTTCGTCTCATGTTGAGGCCCGGAATGCAAATGAACCAATTGGTATTTTCAACCAGTTTTCTGGTGACCCACCCCTTCGTGGGCCACCTGGTGTGCTTGCGCCGTATGGCAACCATCTTGAGTGGCAGTGCGTCGCCTCATGACGAGGCCCAAAATGCAAGTGAAACAATTTGTTTTTCTCAACCAGTTTTCTGGTGACCCACTTCTTCGTGGGCCCCCAGGTGTGCTTGCGCCGTATGGCAAACGTATTGAGTGGCAATGCATCGCCTCATGTTGAGGCCCAGAATGCAAGTGAAGCAATTGGTTATCCTCAACCAGTTGTCTGGTGACCCACCCCTTCGTGGGTCACCCGGCGTGCTTGCGCCGTATGGAAAGCGTGTTGAGTGGCAATGCGTCGCCTCATGTTGAGGCCCAGAATGCAATTGGAACGTTTTGTTTTTCTCAACCAGTTCTCTGGTGACCCACCCCTTCGTGGGTCACCTGGTGTGTTTGCGCTGCATGGAAAACGCATTGAGTGGCAATGCCTCGCCTCATGTTGAGGCCCAGAATGCAAGTGGTTTTTTTCTCAACCAGTTCTCTGGTGACCCACCCCTTCGTGGGTCACCCGGTGTGCTTACGCCGTATGGGAAACGCTTTGAGTGGCAGTGCGTCGCCTCATGTTGAGGCCCAGAACGCAAGTGAAACCATTTGTTTTTCTCAACCAGTTTTCTGGTCACCCACCCCTTCGTGGGTCACCTGGTGTGCTTGCGCCGCCTGGAAACGTGTTGAGTGGTAATGCCTCGCCTCATGTTGAGGCCCAGAATGCAAATGAAACAAATTGTTTTTCTCAACCACTTGTCTGGTGACCCACCCCTCCGTGGTGGGTCACCTGGTGTGCTCGCGCCGTAGCGAAAACGCATTGAGTGGCAGTGCGTCGCCTCATGTTGAGGCCCAGAATGCAAGCGAAACGATTGGTTTTTCTCATCCAATTTTCTAGTGACCCACCCCTCCGTGGGTCACCCGGTGGGCTTGCGCCGCATGGCAAACGTATTGAGTGGCAGTGCCTCGCCTCATGTTGAGGCCCAGAATGCAAGTGAAACAGCTGGTTGTTCTCAACCAGCTGTATTGTGACCCACCCCTTCGTGGGTCACCTGGTGTGCTTGCGCCGTATGGCAAACATCTTGAGTGGCAGTGCGTCGCCTCATGACGAGATCCAGGATGCAGGTGGAACAATTTGTTTTTCCCAACAAGTTCTTTGGTGACCCACCCCTTCGTGGGTCCCCTGGTGCGCTTGCGCCGTATGGAAAACGTATTGAGTGGCAATGCATCGCCTCATGCTGAGGCCCAGAATGCAAGTGAAACAAATTGTTTTTCTCAGCCAGTTGTCTGGTGGCCCACCCCTTGGTGGGTCACCCGGTTTGCTTGCGCCGTATGGAAAACGTAATGAGTGGCAGTGCATCGCCTTTTTTTTTTTTTTTTTTCATCTTTTTTTTTTTTTTCATGTTGAGGCCCAGGACGCAAGTGAAACAATTGGTTTTTCTCAACCAGTTTTCTGGTGACCCACCCCTTTCGTGGGTCACCTGGTGTGCTTGCGCCGCATGGGAAACGCTTCAGTATTTCTTAAGGCACATGCCCTGGAGGCAGTTTTCTGGTCGACCCCCCCCCCCCCACCCCTTTCGTGGGTCACCTGGTGTGCTTGCGCCGCATGGGAAACGTATTGAGTGGCAATGCATCGCCTCATGTTGAGGCCCAGAATGCAAGTGAAACGATTGGTTTTCTCAATCAGTTTTCTGGTGACCCACCCCTTCGTGGGTCACCTGGTGTGCTTGGTGTTTGCGCTGCATGAAAAAACGCATTGAGTGGCAGTGCGTCGCCTCATGTTGAGGCCCAGAATGCAGGTGACACCATTTGTTTTTCTCAACCAGTTTTCTGGCGACCCACCCCTTCGCGGGTCACCTGGTGTGCTTGCGCCGTACGGCAAACGTATTGAGTGGCAATGCATCGCCTCATGTTGAGGCCCAGAATGCAAGTGAGACCATGGGTTTTTGGCGACCCACCCCTTCGCGGGTCACCTGGTGTGCTTGCGCCGTACGGCAAACGTATTGAGTGGCAATGCATCGCCTCATGTTGAGGCCCAGAATGCAAGTGAGACCATGGGTTTTTCCCAACCAGTTCTCTGGTGACCCACGCCTTTCGTGGGTCACCTGGTGTGCTTGCGCCGCACGGCGAACATATTGAGTGGCAGTGCGTCGCCTCATGACGAGGCCCAGGATGCAGGTGAAGCAAATTGTTTCTCTCAACCAGTGTTCTGGTGACCCACCCCTTCGTGGGTCACCTGGAGTGCATGCGCTGCATGGAAAACGTCCAAGGTGGCAGTCATCTGGATTCCTCGGAGGGCGCCGGGCCATGTCCTAGGGATTCCTGAGGTTCCCCTTGGGGTTCCTTAGGGCCCCCTAGGGATTCTTGGGGATTCACCAGGGATTCCTAAGAAGCCCCGAGGGAATCCGAAAGATTCCCTGAGGACCCCGCAGGATCCCCGAAGGATTCCTGAGGATTTCCGAAAGGATTCTTTGGGAGCGCCGAGAGATTCCTCGGGATTCCCGAGGGACTCTAGAAGATTCCGCTTTGAATCCCAAGGATTCCGCAGGGATTCTCTTGGATTCCCGAGGGGGCCATAAGGATTCCCGAGGGTTTCTGGAGTCCGCGGGGATTCTTAACGACACGTTAGGGATTCCAAAGGATTCCTTAGGGATTCCTGACGATTCCCAGGGGATCCCTCAGGATTCCCTTAGGATTCTTCTTGAGGAGCCTTTAAGGATTCCTAAGGATTCCCTAGGCATTCCTAGGGATGCCCTCGGGATTCCTTATGATTCTCTTGGGATTCTTGTGGATGCCCTAGGGATTCGTAAGGATTCCTTAGAAATTCCTTAGGGATTCCCAAGGGATCCCCAAGGATTCCCAGGGAGTCTGCCCCTCGCAGGCCGCCCTTCACAGGCTTCCGTAGGCTTCCCCCGATAGGCTGCCCCCCACCGGCAAATTCAGGGAAACCCTCCTTGCCACCCGCCCAGCCAAGAATAATTTACGTCGCGCGCCTCAAATTCACCCTCCACGCTAAAGCAGCAGGACCGCGCACGCCATGAATAATAATTTGAAGCTTTTATGCTTCTTCGGAAATTTCAGGGTTACCTTGTAATTTCAAGCCCCAGGCCAGCCCCAGAAGAATAATATTGCATTTAATTTTGTTTCAGAACGTATTGAGATTCTTTGGAAATTCGAAGGTAACCCTCGAATTTCCCCCAAAACCCAAGAAGAAGTAGCTAATCGATAGGGTTAAATGATAATCAGCGCCCCGTCATGGGTCATACTTGGCAGGGTACAGAGGAGGATGGAGGAGGGAGGAAGGAGGGAGGGAGGATGAGAAGAAAGTAGGAGGGGGAGGAAAAGGAAGAGGGGGGGGAGGGGGCCGTTCGTGACGGGGGTAGGCCTTTGCGTCGGTCTTTGTTGTTCGGCCTTGTTGGGCATTATTTGGGGGGGCCCTCGTCAACGCGAAACCTCATAATAAAGCACCCCGGGGCCGATTTTGAAGAAAGGGGCCGGTCCGGGCGCCGATTTTGAAGGGGGCCGATTTTGAAGGGGGCTGATCCCCCTTCAAAATCGGCCCCCTTCAAAATCGCGATAAGGACAACAGCGTCGTCGACGACGTCGTCAGGCGGCCCAGGCCGGGGGGCTCTGACGGGTTTCGCCCACGGCCGGACGGTTCCTCCTGGCAGCGAGCGCCTCCTCAGGAGGCCTGCAGCCGGCGCCCCGCGGCCGGACGTGGCATCTTAGTATTATTCATTCGTTTTACTCACCTGCTTTTGCTTGTGCTTCTTTTGTGCTTTGTTGTTTATTGTTCATTTGTTTTGCATTTGTTGCTGTGCTTGCTTGTTCTTTGTTGTGCTTTTTTTTTTATGTGCTCTGTTGTTTTTTTGCTTGTGTTTTTTTTGCTTTTGCTGATGTCCCATCGTGGTATCCAACCTCGTTCCGCCTGTCCCTGCCCCGCATTATCCTGGCCCACTCCGGCCCACCCCCATCGTAGTATCTTATCCGCAACGCCCATTCTATCCGATCCCATCTTCTCGGCGCCGATGGCGACATTGTTGTCTAGGCGCCCTCCTCCTCATCATCATTATCCTCCTCCTCCTCCTCCGCTTCTTCTTTCAGCTTAGACGCACGGAAGGCAGCGTGATGAGCAACGGCGGCGGCCATCGAGCCCCCCCCCCCCTTCCCTGTCTCGACCCCGTCAGCGGTTGTTTGCCCGCGGACCTGCTGGAGGCAGGGCTCGGCCCATCATCAGGGCGGCCTCCAAGACGGCTTAGATGGCCCAAGATGATTTCCATGATGGTCCCGAGACGCATCCAAGACGTCCAAGATGCCCCCAAGAAGAGAGCCCAAATGACCCCAAGATGCCTCCGACGCGGCCCAAGATGAACCCAAGACGACCCAAGATGGCCTCAAGACGGTCTAGGACGCCCAGTCTGGTGACGCCGCTGGCGCCGCGCTTCTTCTTCTTCTGGGTCAAGACACCGAGGGGGGGGGGGGCATCACCTCCCCCCCTCGCCCACCACAGGAGCTCAAGACCCCAGATCCCGAAAGATCCCGAGACGGGAAGGACGAGGCAGGGGCCTCATTTGCGTGGTCGATGATGGTGCCCGCCAGGCACTCAGGCCCCGTCGCAGGCGGCCCCCGAGCAAACGGAATGGACGAGCATCATCCATCATCCATTCTCCTGATGTCTCCCCCCTCTCCTCATCAGCACTCCTCATCTTCGAATCTAAATCGAGGCCTGGGCATCCCACTGGTCGGGAGCCGCCTCGCTGAGGCCTCTGGCCAGCGCGGAATGGACGAGCGTCCCCCCCCTGATCCGCCCACATCCGTTCTCTTATGAATAACGCCTCCCTGCCGTCGCTCCGCCAGACGTGTCGCTGGGGCGGGCCGGGCACGCGTTCAGGGCATTAATCCATATCAAGTAATACCACGCGGGCCGCATGCGCGCGTCTCCCGCGCGCGCACGTCGAAATCCTTAGTTTGCAATCATCACAATGTCCTACCTAGGAGTTGGAGCACCTAGGAAAGCAACATCTACATCTACACCGACTGCTATATTATTAACATATACACCTGCATCTACATCTACATCAACATCAGCATCGAGACTCACATCTACATCTAAATCCACACCTACATCTACACCTACACCTACATCTGCATCTACATCTACATCTACATCTACATCTACATCTACATATACATCTACATCTGCATCTACATCTACATATCATCATACACATACATCCACATCTACACCTACACCTACATCTACATATACATCTACAAGTTCGCATTGGTGGTGCGTTCGCTTTACATGCTATGCTACGATATGCAATGATATCCTGTGCTATGCGATGCTACGTTTGGCTATGATATGCTTTGATATGCTGTGTTAATGCTGCGCTGCGCTAAGCTAAGCTAGAGTAAGCTAAGTTATGCTTCGCTATGCTATGCTATGCTATGCTGCGCTACGTTATGCTGTGATATGCTGCGCTATGCTATGATATGATAGGCGAAGCTATGATATGCTATGCCGCGCTCTGCTATGCTATGTTATGATGTGTAATGTTATGCTGCGCTATGCCATGATATGCTGTATTATGTTGTGATGTGCTATGATTTGCAATGCTGCGGTGTGCTATGCTAAGCGATGCAATGCCATGCTATGTTATACTATGCTAGACTGCGCTATGCTGTGCTATGCTATGATATGGTAATATGTTGAGCTATGCTATGTTATGTTATGATATGCTTGGCTATGCTATGTTATGATATACTGTGGTAGTGCTGCCCAAGCTAAGCTAGGGTAAGGTAGGCCCAGCCATGCTAAGCTAAATATGTTCAAGCTAAGCTAAGCTAGGCTACTAGGCCAAGCTAAGCCGAGCTAAGCTAAGCTAAGCTAAGCTAAGCTAAGCTAAGCTAAGCTAAGCTAGCTAAGCTAAGCTAAGCTAAGCTAGGCTAGGCAAAGCGGGGGATCATGGGGGAACCGCGGCGCGGATGCCAGGAGAACCGCCCGGGACGATTTCCACTGCCCAGCCCTTTAAGCATAGCGAAGCCTAGGTAGGGAACTGGTTTCTTCTGAGCAGCTTAAGAAGATATAGTTATCAAAAACACATGAGCATCAACTGGCAGCTCAACAAAGTCTGCCAGGTTCATTGAATTTCGAAGCGCACAGTTCCTCATGTCAGCCCCATGGGGCGCTTGTCTTTCAAGGGCGCACGCCCAGGCGTGAAAAGGATGATTGCGTGAACTTATTATGGGAGGGTGCATGGCAGCGTCGCATCATAGGGCATCCCGGGTTCCCCCTGGTCCTCATCCTCTCCTGCCTCTCCGAACGTTGGCCGGACTCAGTAGCCAGCGCTCGACATGCCTCTCACCGGCTTGCTCAGACTCTTCAGCGCCGTTGTTGCCGTGAACTTGGCTGAGGCCCGAATGAACGCCAGGTCCTCTGATGAGTCATCGTCCTCCTCATCCTCCTCGTCCTTGCCCTCCTCTTCCTCCTCCGCCTCCTCGTCCTCCTCGTCATCATCGTCCTCCTCGTCGTCGTCGTCCTCGTCGTCGTTGCCCCCTGAGTCGTCGTCCCCTGGATCGCCCGTCTATTTTCAGGTCGCTCGAGGCGTCGTCGTCGCCCCCTTCTTCGTCGCCATTTTCGTCGTCCTCTTCGCTTTCCTCATCGTTGTCGTCCGCCTTCTCCTCCTTCTCCTCCTCGCCCTCCTCCCTCTCGCCTCCTCGTCCTCCTCCTCCTCGTCCTCCGCCTCCTCCTTATCCTCATCCTCCTCATCCCCCTCGTCGCCCTCCGAGGGGCGCCGGCCCCATGCCCGGCCGCGCAGGCCCCAGGTCTTCGCCCCGACCCACCCAGGACGGAGTCGCCCCCCCTCGCTGCTCTGGCGGTGGTGGAGGGGCGGGCGGAGGGGGCTGAGAGGGGAGGGGGAAGGAGGAGGGGGGATAATGTCGGGGGGAGGATGATGACGGGGGGGACGTGGAAGAGGATGTAGCGTTTTCACCCCCAACAGCAACAACAATGGGCTTGAAAAAACTGGAGGGGGGGATCACGGGTGCGGGGTCGGGGCGTTTAGTTGTTGAGCCGCCGGGCTCCGGGGCCGCGAGTTCCCTGTCCGCCACGAAAGCCATCACCTCGGACGGGCGTTTCCTCGCAATCTTCTCGCGGGCGGCGGCAATGAACGCGCCCTTCTGGAACCACTTCCAAACGCCATTGGAGGTAGTAGTCTTCGAAATCATGATGCGGTAAAGCTCGGGATGGAGCCTCGCGAACTCGTCGGACGCCCACGCAACTCGAGTGAGATGCGCAATGCCATGGAAGGTCATGCAACGACCTCTCTCGCCTGCTGATGCGAAAAACTGTAGATCGCACGCCACTCCTCCACCAATGACTAGTACCCAATGGATACGTTGTGGTAGGAGTACAGCATCAGGAACGATGA
The DNA here is from genome assembly GCA_963575745.1 of Prorocentrum cordatum. Taxonomy (NCBI): domain Eukaryota; class Dinophyceae; order Prorocentrales; family Prorocentraceae; genus Prorocentrum; species Prorocentrum cordatum. Next base: position 343,366 of record CAUYUJ010015106.1, on the reverse strand, counting down.
AGGTGTTCGCATTGAGTCGATCATTGACCACCTTAGCATCCAAAGTTCTCAACACGCGAACGTGACAGGGCGCCTTGAACTTGTCCTGCAAAGTCTTCTCGACGAAACACTGGCGCCAGCTAAAACAGGGAGGACCGGGTCGTCGGCGGCTCGAGAGGCGGCTCGTTTCTTACTGATGTACTCTTCAGTCAGCTTGTCTTGATTCAGCGAGAATAAACGAGCAGCCTCGCGCATGTTGGGCGGCATGTCCTTGTCTATGTTCAACTCGCTCGTGCTCAAGAGCTGCTTCAGGCGCTTGGCCTTCTGGAAGTCGGCCTCTTTCTGGTGTTCGGGCGTCCACGAATCAGTATCAGTCGACAGCCTCCCCTCGATCTTGGCGTGTCTCGCCTCAGAGCTGCTGGCCGCGTCAGAGATGGCGCTGCTCCGACGTTTCAAAAACGAGCTAAAACTATTGTCTTCTCTTGACACTGGTCGCGGCCGCCCGGCGTCCACTCGCACAGGCCTGTCGCTCGTTCGAGTGGTCCTGTAGACCTCCCGCGAGATGGCCCGGGCAGCCTCGCAGAGTTCATTGTCCGACTTGGGATCCACGTCGCAAATGATGAACAACTCGTCGTTGATAAGCTGCTCGGAGAGATCGGCCCGGCAGAAACCGGCCGCGATGTGGCCCTTGGCGAACAGCCGCTCCACGCCGGACGAGCTTTGCCCATATCCACCGAATCGCACCAAGCACGCCATCAAGGCGTCTGAAGGGTGCGCCATCGCAATGCGCCGGGTGCGGGTCATGGCCTCGACCGCTAGCCTCCACGCGTCGATGGTCGACGCCCCGGCAGTCTCGGCCATCCTCAGGGCGACTGGCAAGAAATCATCATATTGAACCCGCAGCTCCGTTACAGGGACTTGGCATAAATGAGCAACTCTGGCCATGTGATCGCTGAAATTCGGCATAGCAACAACTTTATCGATGGTTTTGCCTTCCAAGCTGAAAATGCACATCGAGGCCAGTGCCTCAAAGTTTGGAAATTCTGCTCTGATCACGAGCGTTGCGAGGGCAACCCAATTCTTCATGCGCTTCAAAGCTGAATTGATGAGAGCCGGCGTCATTGTCCCTCTCCCCCCAAGTGTATACGGGACTGCTGCTTGGCCAGTGCCGACCCAAAGGGTCCGTGCTCGCTGGAAGTGCTGAACCATCAGATGCGTGAAACCCGTCTGCAAACAACCGCCGTGATTGAAGAGGTAGGTCACCCGTTGGAAGAACCGCAATACTTCATGGCATTGTCTTGATTTGTCGAAGTCTTCGCAATCGAAAAACCTAGTCAGAGCAAGGTTCTCAACGCTAGCGTCAGCCAGCATGGCGAAGGTGAGGCATGACTCCACGTCCAAGAGACGCAGGAAACGCTCAGCGTCCTTCGACTCCTCATTGCCATGTCGTTCGTCCTGGAGCTGCTGCGCCGTCTTCACAAGGGCATCGAAGTGGAACACGCCCCTCGACAACGGCAGCGCGATGCTGTGGGCGGCACAGGCAAAGAAAACAAACGACCACATGACTTAAGCCAAAACATGAAACGGACAAATCCAATAACCCCACCCTTCAAATAATGTAAGAGCGGCTTCTAATAGGGCTTCAAATATAGACGGGGGGCGCGGAGGCCGAACTGCATTAATTATCACTGGGAAAGTTCACCATCGAGGTTACTTCCTTCTTATGTTGAGATAACAACATCAAGCGAAGCGAACACGTTTTTTTCAGGATGTCTCAAGCGAAACCAATAATTTTGGGAGGCAGCCTCAAACGAAACGATCAATGGTTCGAGGGTGTCCCAAGCTGAACCAGCAATTATTTGAGGATGTCTCGAGCGAAGCGAAAAACTTGTCGAGGGTGTCCCAAGCGAAACAAGCATATACTCGAGGATGTCTCTCTCTTGCTTTCTCCTCCTCACCATGGCCCCTGAGCTTGCGCATCGCTGTGCTTTACTATCATCCCGGGAAACCGAGGCAGATGAGCTATGCCCTACATGAGCAGATGAAAATGCTAATTTCCATTAAGCGTTGACAGTTAAGTATAAAAAGTTTTGAACTTTGGAGGTTTCCTTTTCCTCTGCGCGCCCATTTGGTCCTCTCTGAAACATCATCAAAAACGAAATTGAAAAGTTCTGGTGCCCTTTATTATTAATAAGGATGCTGAAGGAACACGTCGGCTTTTTAATAATTTTATAATAGAGAACTTAAGTTCGGAGGTGCGCGCGCGCGCGCCTCTGAGCTTCTCTCGTATATTATTATTCACATGAAAAATTTACATTTAATTCCAAAAACGATATTGGAAATTTCTGGGGCCCTTTAAGGAGGCCGAAGGAACGCGGCTGCTTTTCATATTTTTATCATACAGAATTGAAGCGCGCGCGCGCGCGCGGGTGACCCGGTCACCGCGCGCGCTTCCTAGCTTCAGTTCTTTATTATAATCGTATAAAAAGCCGACAAGTTCCCTCAGCCTCCTTAAAGGGCTCCAGAATTTTTCGATTTCGTTTTTGGAATTATATGTTGATTTATTAATATCGAATGATAATGTAGAAGTGAAGCTCAGCGGTGCGCCGCGCGCGCGCGCGCTTCAATTCTGTATGATAAAAAATATGAAAAGCAGCCGCGTTCCTTCGGCCTCCTTAAAGGGCCCCAGAAATTTCCAATTTCGTTTTTGGAATCTTACATATAGATTTAGTAATGATAAATAATAATAATATAGAAGAGGTGGAGCTCAGCGGTGCGCCGCCGCGCGCGCGGCGGCGCACCTCCGAGCTTCGCTTTTATTTTTGAAAAATACAAAAAAAAATCAATTGGTTTCCTATAGAATTGTGCGCGCATATTAATAATTCTCATAGGTCCCCTAAGATTCCTACTGGTTCCTATAATAATAGAGGTTCCCATTGGTTTCTATAGAGATTCCCCATGTGCCTCGTTTTCCCAGGGCAATCAACCACAGCGATAAACAAGTTCAGGGGGGCCTGGGGGGGGGGGGAGAAAGATAGAGAGATACATAGGACGATAAAAAGAGAAGAGGAGGTAGAGGAGGAGGATGAGGATGAGGAGGAGAAAGAGCAAGAGGAGGAGAGGAGAAGGCGATCGCACAAATCCAAAGTTTAAAACTTATTAGATGTCATTGTAAGTGCGTGTGTGCTCGCGTAGGGTAGCTCATGTGCCTCGCGTTCCAATGATAAGCAACCCCAGCGATAAACAAGTTCAGGGGGGCAGGGTGAGGATAAGAAATAGAAATACAAATGTAGAGATAGATAGAGAGAGAAGCTGAGGAAGAAGAGGAAGATGACGAGCAGGAAGAAAAGTTAAGGATGTCTCAAGATATCATCGGCTTTGTTGGCTCCTCTGTTAACATCTCTATGTTGGCCTCTGGCGGGCAACTTTTATTATCGCTCCGCGACGCCGAACTTCATGATCCCTGGGGGGTTATTCTCAATTATAGTTCGAGGTTATGGCTGTGGGCTCGTTTTCATTAATCGGAGGCGAGGGGGGAGGTCGAATTCTTGACGCTTCGCGTACCCCCACCAGCCCATCCAGAAACGATCAGCAGGGGAGTTGGTGAATCAGGGGCGGCATAACGCACGCAGTCGCGCAGCCGTCGTCGAGAACACAAGCATCACACATCATAGCTGTCCGCATTGAAGGTTAAGATGGAAATCAATGCAAGTTACGATAGTGCTTCGATGAGAAGAGGTGAGGGGTATTTCGATGACTCGTAATGGCTGTTGCACTGATTTGGTCTGGGCCCTCTTGGGATTCTCGTGGGCCCCTCTTGGAGCTTCATGGTGCTCTTTATTGCGGCTCTCATGAGGTCATCTGAGGGCTTTCTTGGGGCGTATTATGTGGGGCTCGTGTGATGCGTGTTGGGGCCATCTTGGGGCTCTTTTGGAGGACATTGGAGCCCCCCTTGGGGCTTTTTTGGGGGGGGTGTTTGGGAGGCATCTCGGGGCCGTCTTCTTGGTCCCTATCATGGCTAAAGAAGAAGAGGGGGGGGGGAGGCAATTATTGTCCACCCCCATCGGAAGCTCAAAAATGCAGTCGTGGGACCATCGTGGCCCGCTCTTGGAGCGTTCTTGGGGCCGTTTTGGGGCTCTCATATGGGCCCCTTTTGGGGCTGTTTTGGATCATCTTGGGACCATCTTCTTGAGGTCTCAACAACAAGAGCCCTTCGGAGGCGAAAAAATCAGAAGACAAAAAACATTGATTGCCCATAGGTGTTTGAAGGAGTTTGGCATCTTCTTGGGGGGGTCCTTGGAGGCCTCGGAGGACAGTTGAAACTATCTTGGGGCCGTCTTGAAGCCTCTCGGACGCTTGCCGGAGGCTATCTTGGCCCCTCTACCGCTATCTTGGGCCATCTTGGAGGCCATCGTGCGCTCTCGGAGGCTCTCTTGGAACCATCTTGGGCCATCTTCTTGGACGCCGTTATGGGTCCGCCCCCCCGTCCACACGCAGGGAGGGGGGAGGAGGTAAACAACCTCCCGAGCAGGAGGGAAAGGCAGGAGGTTGGAAAGGGAAATGACTTAGACCACATACGCCCACAGGGCTGGTGGGATTGAAATGATGGACAGCCCCCCAGTATAATACTGTCGGGAAATCGATTTCGGTTTCGCGTTCGCGCGCGCCGCGCGGGCGAGCCGAAGCTGTGGCTAAGGCGCAGCTGGGCCAAATGTTTGGCGACCCGGCGCCCGGGGCCGGGCGGTGCCCCGCCGGTGCCCCGGCGCCCCAGGCTGAGGCGCGGCCGGACCAAATGTTTGGCGACATGGCGTCCGGGACCGGGCGGTGCCCCGCCAGTGTCCCGCCGGTGTCCCGGTGCCCCTCCTGGCGAACAGTGCCGCGCGGTGCCCCGCTGGTGTGCCGCTGCTGGTGCCCCGCCTGTGTCCCGATGGTGATGGTGATGATGAGGAGGAGAAGAATGATGATGAAGATGATGAGGATGGTGATGATATGGATGATGATGATGATGATGAGGATGATGATGATGATGGTGGATGTGATGATGGCGATGCTGATAAGGATGATGATGATGAGGATGGTGATGGTGATGGTGATGATTGATGAAAATGATGATGGTGATGATGTTGATGATGGTGATGATGGTGATGGTGGTGATAATCGTGATGATGGTGTAAATGGTGATGATGCTGATGATTATGATGGTGATGATGGTGATGATGACGAGGATGATGATGATGTTGTCGATTGTGAGTTCGACTATAAAATAAAAAAGCAAGATCGACAGTGAAAGATGATGATGATGAGGATGCCGAGGATGATGATGAGGATGATGATGATGATGATGGTGGTGATGATTGTGATGATGATGTTGATGATGATGACCACGATGATGAGGATAAGGATGATGATGAGGATGCTGATGATGGTGGTGGCGGTGAGGACGATGATGATGATAATGATGATGAGGATGATGATGATGACGGTGGCGGTGATGATGATGTTGATGTTGTTGATGATGATGAATATGGTGATGATGATGACGAGGATGAGGATGTTGATGATGGTTGTGATGATGATGACAACAATGTTGTTGATGATGATGATGGTGATGATGGTGATCATGGTGATGATGATTATGGTGATGATGATGGTGATGATGGTGATGATGGAGATGATTATGATGATGCTGTTGATGATGACGGTGGTGATGATAATGACGTCGATTGTGAGATCGATTGTGATATAGATAGTGAGATCGACAGTGAGGGAAAATTATGATGATGATGCGGGTGATGGTGATGATGGCCAGGATGATGATGATGGTCATGATGGTGATGCTGATGATGATGACGATGATGATGATGAGCATTAAGGTGAGGATGATGATGGTGGTGCTGATGGTGATGATGGTGATGATGGTGATGCTGATGGTGATGATGAGGTGGCGAGGATGACGATACTGATGAAGATGATAATGATGACCTCGATTGTGATATCGATAGTGAGATCGATAGCGAGACCGAATGCGAGATCGATTGTGGGATCGATAGTCAGATCGATTGAGAGATCGATAGTTAGATCGATTGTGAGATCGACCGAATGAGATCGATAGTGGAGTCGATAGTGAGACCGAATTTGAAATCGATTGTGAGATCGATTGTGAGATCGCTAGTGAGATCGACAGTGAAACCGAATGTGAGATCGATTCTGGAATCGATAATGGTATCGAGTGTGAGATCGATCGAATGAGATCGAGTATGCTATCGATAGTGAGATCGATCGATTGCGACGCTGATTCCTCCCCCCCTCACCTCCTTATCATCCGAAGGGTGGTCGTATAGGTCTGAGTTTGAACGCTTCGGCCTTCGGGGCATCATCATCATGGGGAGTTCTCGTCGCCGCGGCTGGGGCCGCTTCGAAATCCTGGTCAGAGCGCGCCCAGGGGCGTGGCGGGGCTACCCCCGATCACCCCGCTTCTTGAATTCCGCCCGTCGCCTGTCGAAGCGGTGGTTCGCACTGGACAATTTCTTCATGTTTGCGGCGCACTCCCTGCTGTAGCGCTGCAGCTTAATATTTTTCTGGAAACGAGCACGGTACACGTCGCTGTGTTGGATGCGCTTCATGATTGACGTTCTTTTAAGGATGAAAGTCTCCGAGATTTGCTTTAAGTACGGGTCTCGCAGCCGCGTTCTCGAGGTGATCCTGGGAAAACCTCAAATGTTGCCTCGTCCCCTGCTCGTTCCGCTCACCCCATGCTCGCTATCTCCCTCATGCATCCTCTCTCTTCTTCACGTCCTTCCCACGTGCTCGATATCATCGTGTCCCTGCGCCCGCCAGTATATCACGTTGCCGGGCCGTCGAGCCCCCTCGGGTTCGCCAGGACCGCGAGCCCCGCCCCCCGCCCCTGGCCGGCAGGCAGGAGGGGGGGGGCGGAGGAGGGGGAGGAGGAAGATAGGGGGGAGGGCGGGGAGGGAGGATGTCAAGACAAAGCAAGGGGAAACAATGGAGGAGGAGGAGGAGGAAACGGAAGAGGGGGAGGAGGATGGGGCGGGGAGGGGATGGTCATTCATGATTTCGAAGGCCATTGGGTCCTGCGGGAGGCGTGCGCTTTGTCTTTGTTTTGCACTCGCAAGTTGCAGAAAAAACCTTCTTCGAAATGCTCATCGTACGAAGCGACCCGAGTCCCCTTGAGGGGTTTTGCCGCCAATTGTTCGTCTGACGCAGCATCTGCGTCGAATAATTCAACGATGGATCTACAATGCTGCAGCAACTCGTCGTCGCACGAATTCTTGGGAGGTCTGGTGCAGTAAGGCGCGCCTTTCCTAGGCGTGCAAAACGAAGTCAGGATATCGATCGTAGCGCGCCTCATCCCAATTGCATCCAGAGTGTAATCTTTTGCCAGATCGACGCATCCCAAAACTCCAGCAAACGGGGTCAAGTCCGTTCCGCAACTAGTGAAACGGACAGCAAATCTACCTTTTCTCCCGTCTTGATGGATGCTGGCGACTGTGCTCTTGGCAAGTTCAGCACGTTTGCGGTCTCTCGCCGCCTCCCCCAGACGCCACTTCATAGCCCGTAGCTTTTTTCTGCTGCCCAGGCCTTTGATCCGCCACCGTGCCTTGGCGCGTTGATGCGCGGGGGAATGCCAAGGGCTACCTGGCAGGGTTTCTGTAGTCGTCTGAGGGGCCACTCCCCCCAACAATGATGATGATTGTGATGATGATGTTGGTGATGGTGGTGATTATGCTGATGATGATGGTGCCCCGATGATGCTGATGATGATGGTGATGGCGTTGCTGACGATGATGTCGATGATGATGGCGTTGATTGTGATATCGCTTGCGATATCGATAGCGATGCAGATGCTGAGACCGAATGTGAGGTCGATTGGGAGGTCGATAGTGAGATCGATATTGAGATCGATAGTGAGATCGATATTGAGATCGGCTGTGCGATCGATCGGATAAAATCGATCGAATGACACCGATCGGGTGACGTCGGTCAAGCGAGACCGATAATGAGATCGATAGCGGGACCGATCGAGTGAGACGTCGGTTCCCCCCCCAAAAAAAACCCCCTTATCACCCGAATGGTGGTCGTATATGTATATGCGCGAATGTGCCTCTTTGGGGGGCCCTCTTCTTCTGTGGGCCCTGTTGTTGGAGCCGTCTTGGGGGCCTCGTGTAGCCGTCTTGGGGCATTCTTGGGCCGTCTGAGGCCTTGGGGAAAGCTTCGCGGGGCCCCCGTCCAGGTCCAGGAATGCCCGGGTGGGCTTCCCGGGCCGGCATGGAAGCCCTGGAGGGCCCCAGGCAGGGAGGCGCCATGTTCGCCTGGGGACATCCCGGAGTAGTAGTAGTAGTTGGGGCGATGCATCCAGCGAAGCGCGACGGTCGGGACTATCACCGCAACCATCAGCATTATCATCATCAACATCGTCATCATCATCATCGGGGCACCATCATCATCATCATCCGAACACAACCATCATCATCATCATCCCATCTCATCATCATGATCAAGCACAACACCATCAACATCATCACCACCATCCGGACACCATCATCATCATTGGCAGCATCCTCAACGTCATCATCAACATCGGAAAACCATCATCATCGCCACCATCATCACCATCACCACCGCCATCATCAACATCATCGGGACACCACCATCATCAATATCATCAGAATCACCATCATCATTGGGCCACCACCATCGAAATCATCATCATCATCACCTCATCATCATCCCATCACCAACATCATCATCATCAGGACACCATCATCGTCATCAGCAATATCATCACCATCACCGGGGCACCATCATCATCACCATCATCAACATTATCTTCATCACCACAATCACCATCATCATCGGGGCACCGTCATCATCATGTTCATCATCAACAACATCAAATCATCTGGCCACCATCAACATTATCAGGATCATCAACATCATCATCATCATCGGGGCACCATCATCATCATCACCATCATCAGCAACACCACCATCAACATCATCACATCATCGGGGCACCATCACTATCACCACCATAACCATCAACATCATCATCATCATCAACAACATCGTCAACATCAGCATCAACATCATCATTTCCATAATCATCATCATCGTCGGAACACCAGCATCATCACCACCATCAATATCATCATAATCATCATCAACATCATCAACATCATCATCATCAACATCATCATCATCATCACCATCGGGACACCGGCGGGACACAGGCGGGACACCGGCAGGGCACCGCGCGCCACCGGCCCTCGAGCAGGGCACCGGCGGAACGCCGCGGGGCACCGGCTGCTGGAAGGGAGCCGTTTGGTCTGACCGCGCCTCAGCTACTACAGGAGACGTATTATTTCTCGCCCGCCCGCGCAGCTTCGCCTCGCCCGCGCGCGCGGCACGCACGAACACGAAAGTGAAACCGATTTCCCAGTAGGAGGGGGGGCTATCCGTTTCACTTCGATCTCACCCCCTCACCTCCGATTTTGTGCTCGCTTTGGGGGCGATCTGTTGTCTGGGAGCCGCATTGGTTGGGCCCCTCTTCTTCTTCTTGGGGGCGTCTTCGGGCCCTCCTGGGCCCCTCTAAAAGCCCTAGGAAGGGCCCGGTGGGGCCCCAAGAAATCCCCGCCAAGAAGACAAGGCCAAGAATAGGCCCAGAGAGGCCCCCAGGAAGCCCCAAGGCTCCCAGGAGGCCTGCAAGAGGCCCCCAGGCAGGAAGCCCCAAGAAAGAGGCTCCAAAAAAACACCAGGCCCCCAAGAAGAAGACGCTCTCGAGAGGTCTCAACACTGACTGTCTCCAACATGCCCCCGAGAGGCCTCCCGGGAAATCACGGCGAACATCCAAGAGGCCCATAACCCACAACCCAGGCGCGGTGGCGGGACTTGCCGTAGGCAGCTGGATATCTCCCGTGCACTTGCCTTTCCTCGTGAGCTGGAGGACCTGTGCGAACATGTCCGTTGTTGGTGCAACCTCTGGGGGGATGATGTCGGCGGCGTCTGGATCTATCCCTCTCCAGAGTTTAGTAGCCCTCAAATGTAACTTAGTCTGTTCATGACCTTTCAAAGAAGACTTCTGCAAGTTGACAACATCGATATTGCACCTGCCCCAAGCAGTATTCGTGTTGGCTGACATGCACACCGCGCACCCAAAAGATATAATCCGCCGCCTGACCAGGCGCTCGCGCGGCGTCTGGTAAATTTGGCGATGCGTTTGAAACTAGGACGCCGTCTTGGCAAGGCCCCCGGCGGCGAGGCCAAACAAATCGAGGGCCCCGAAAAACCGTTGGCATTTAAAGCAGGTCCTCATGTTTTTCCTTACCTAGGCTCTGCCTAGAAGGGTTCTTACCCTGTATGCTTAAGGGGCCGGGCAGTGCCCCCCGCCCGGGGCGGTTCCCCCAGGATCCGCCCCGCGGTTCCCCCAGTTGCGCCCTCCTCTGGGCTCACCCAGCTTAGCTTAGCTAAGCTTATCTTAGCTTAGCTTAGCTTATCTCAGCTTAGCTTAGCTTAGCTTAGCTTAGTTTAGCGTTTCTTTGCCTAGCTTAGCTTAGCGTAGCTTAGCTTGCTTCATCTTAGTTTAGTTTAGCTTAGCTGAGCTTAGCTTAGCCTAGCAGCTTAGGTTAGCTTAGCTTAGCATAGCATAGCTTACCTCAGCTTAGCTTAGCGCAGCATCACGCAGCGCAGCATTAGCACAGCACAGCATAGCATTGCTCAGCACAGCACAGCACAGCACAGCATATAATAGCTCTGCATAGCCTAGCATACTGTAGCATATCATAGCATAGAATAGCGCAGCATATCGTAGCATACCATAGCACTGCTTACCATAGCACAGCACAGCATAGCACAGCATAGCACGGCACAGCACAGCATATCATAGCGCAGCATAGCATAGCATAGCGCAGCACAACATAGCAAAATCGGCACCATTGCGAGGAGTGTAGATGTAGATGTAAACGTAGATGTAGATGTAGATGTAGGTGTAGATGTAGATGTAGATGTAGGTGTAGGTGTAGATGTGGATATAGGTGTAGATGTAGATGCAGATGTATATGCAAATGCAGAAGATGTAGGTGTAGATGTAGATTATTATATGTGAGTCTCGCTGTTGATGTTGATGTAGATGTAGACGCAGGTGTAGATGTAATGTAGCTGTTGGTGTAGTAGATGTAGATGCTGCTTTCCTAAACGCTCCAACTCCTAGGTAGGGTCGCACTGGGATAAGTCTTTCTCTTGGCGGGGGCACGGCGGTCGCTAGCGGGAGCGCGCGGTACATTGTTCTTGTCGTAGGTTGTGCGAATCCAACTCTGGTTAGACTCTGGCAGGGGGTATGATTGGAGCCATTTGCGCTTTCTCGATGCCCAGAGACAATGCCCGCAACCCCGGACGTTGCAGCTCTCCCAGTGAATTCGGTCGGGGTCGGTAGTGCTCAACTTGGCGACGCACGTGGCGTTTTTAGATGGTTGGCGGGATCCGCATTTGACCACTTTGTTGTAGCGAGCCTTCAATGGAACCCGGGGCGGTCTGGTCACGGGGCGCGGCGATGAAGGAGGAGGCGCTGGGGTCCGAGGGGAAGAAGATGATGATCTCGTCGACTGTGCCCCGGTCCTGGGTGGCGGGGGGTTCGCCTGAAACGTTGAAAACTCGCTAGGAGGGCCCCGGCCCCTTGTTGGTGCTTGGGGTTCACGCGGGGATTTCCGTAGTTAGTTGTTGTTAGCCCCCCCCACCCCCGTCGTAAACTCACAGCAGGCCTAAATAATGAGAAGAGGTCTCCCAGAGGCCCCATGGAGACCCCCGCCGGCCCGCCCTCCTTGGGGCAGCATGATGGCGCGCCCCAGCCCCTGGGGGCAACAACCAACGTTGGGGACAACAAATTCGGTCACATCGCGCGGCACACACCAGCGACAGCATCGCACGGCACGCACCAGCGACAACGAAGAAGACACAGTACGCACGAGCAACGAAAAAAAAATCGAACACACCCGCAACAAAAATCACGCGGCACACATAGCCCAGCCACCAAAAACATCCGGAAAGCCAGGCCCATAATAAACCATTCCCTAACGCGCGGCCCTTAAAACGCCATCCTAAAAAAAGCCCGGCCCAAAAACGCCCAAATAAAGCCCGACCTTTGGAACAGTCGTAAAGCCCAGCCCTAAAACATCCCTATAGCCCGGCCCATGCAACACCCCTAAAACGTGGCCCGTAAAACATCCTTGAAGTCAGGCCCCTAATAAAACATCCTTACGACCTGGCCCCGACAAAATCCTTGAAGCCAAGCCCTATAACAGCCCTAAATCCGCTCAGCAGCACACACTGAAAACCCAGATCACACGGCGCACACCAGCAACAAAAATCACACAGTACACATCAGCAACATTAACAACGACACCAACAACAACGCGCTCACGGAACTGGCGCATCACGAACCACACAGAACACACCGCCAACAATAATCACACAGCACGCACCGCCAACAACACCGCGCACCACACAGAAACCACAGAGCACGCTCCAGCAAAAATGTCGCGCATCACGCCCCAGCAGAAAAAAACGCAACGCAGTCAACGCCGACAACAAACATCACACAGCACACACCGAACGACAACAAATACACAGCACGTCGTGGAGCCCTCTTGTTGGGGCCATCTTGGGGCGCTCTAGGATCGGATTGGGGGGCGCCTTAATTCAAGCTTTTCGGAGCCATTTCCTTGGAGCCCCTGGGAAAATCGGGGGTTGCTTTTTCCGCGACCACGACGACGACGAAGACGTTGGCGACAACGCCGGTGCCGAGCCCGACTGACGGCGGTCCCAAGTAGAGGCCGCTTGGTTGCCGGCTGCAGGTCGGGCCAGTCCGAATCCATCCTGCCTGGGGGCACCACGGTTGGTGGCAGGAGGCGGTGGAAGGGGGGGCGGGTGGGCGGAGCGACGAGCGGCGGGGGGGTGGATAAGTTACACCAGAGAAAACCCCAATCAGTGGATTTCTGACATGCGTCGCAGGTACCTCGATCGGTCCGCATCCCGCCCCAGTCTAGTTCAAATATACATTGTAGTTTGGCATAGTTGTTTAATCATCATCTCTCTACGTAGCACCTCGTGGGGCCATCTTGGGCCAGCATGGGCCAGCTCGGGGCCGTCGCGGGGCCATTGTGGGGCCATCGTGGACCATTGTGGGGCCACCTTGGGCCATGTTGATGGGGCCATATTGGGCCATGCCTACTACTAGGGTCATGGCCATGTCCAACTCGGAGTTTGACAACATGGGGCCCACTGGAGCCACATTGGGGCCATCGTGGAAGCGTGTCAGGGCCATCGTGGACACGTCCTCCTCAGGCCATGGCCATGTCTTCTAAGTGTAGGGTTATAAGGCTATTGTACACCTATGGAGCTATATGGCTTTAGGGTGATAGGGCTGTGCGGATGTATCAACGGGGCATGTGTCCGCATTCTATCTAGACGCTTCGCGTATCCCCACCAGCCCATCCAGAAACGACGCCCAGGAACATTGACAGAAGAAGGGAAGCAGAGACGCACATAGTAGTGAAACAGAGCAGGCAACAACGATGAATTGGGATATAGTTGTGGCGAAGGTTGAACGTGTTATTGATGGTGTTATTGATCCTGATGGTATTGCTGCTGCTGTTGTTGCTGATAGCGCTGCTGACGTTGCTGATGGTGGTGATGGTTCTCGGATAATGCGTAGGCGGATAAAGGGGCGGGGAGGAGAAGGAGAAGGAGGGGAAGAAGGAGGGGGAAACATGACGAACATACATAAGATCATTTTAGGACGTATATTCTTGGGAGTTGCGTTGGGAACCTCGTGGAGCGTCTGATTGGGGGTATCGCGGGTGCCTCGGGGATCGTCGTGAAGCATCTTCGGGGTCTCGTGGAGATCTCATGAATGCATTTCGGAGCCCCCTTGGGATATCGCTTGGGCGGTTTTTGGAGGCCGCGTGGGACGTCGTCGTGGGGGTCTCGCGGCGGTCCTGAGGGACTCGCGGGCGTCTTGGGTGCTTCGGGGAGGCCTCGCGGGGCCGCCTGGGGCCCTCGCGGGGGTCTCTTGGGGGCATCGTGGGGCCATAGTAGTGTTGGGGCCATTATCGCGGGGCTGTATGGGCGCATCGGGGGGCCATCTTCTTGGAGGACATCGATCAAGAAAGTGGGGGCCCTAATAAGTACGACCCCCCCTCCTCGGCGGGCGCTCCTAAAATTGTATCATGGACCCATATTTGGGCGCTATTGGAGCGCTCTTGGGCACTATTATTGAGCTCGTACTACTAGGGCTATTATGGGCCCATCTTGGGGACAGCCCGGGCCATCGCGGAGCCATCTTGAGGCGCCGGATGGCCATCGGAAGCGAAACGAAAACGAGAAGGCACATAATATCAGTGGTTTACCTTCGGTGTTTGAAGAAGTGCGGCTTCTTGGGGGCATCATTCGTCTTGGGAAGTGGGTTGGCATATCAGTGGAACCATCGTGGGCCGACATTGGGGCCTATTGGAGCATCTTCGGCTGCATATTTAGGAATATTGTTATTCGGATATAACACTATTGAGCCATCTTGTAGCCAATCGTGACTATCTGGTGCGATATTGGAGCTGTCGCGGGCCTGCTTGGGCGCCCCAACACGTCGCGAATTCTCCTGTCCAGGTCCAGGGGAGGGGGTAGGGGGAGGAGCAAACCCTTCCCCGAAGAAGGGGAAGAAGGAGTTGGAAGAGGAAACTCTATAATAAACCACCTACGCCCACAAGGAGGGCTGGTGGGAGTTGTTGCCCCCGACGTTCTGGGGTACACTAGAAGATTATACGACCCAAATTATTGCTTCCAGGGGCTGGGGCCGTTTTTTTTGCATATCCAAGCGTCCTCAAGGAGCCATCGCGGGGCCAGCTTGGGCCATCTATCTCGGGGCCATCGCGGGGCCGCCCCGCCCGCCGCCCACCCGCCACACACACGCCTACTACTACTACCACCGCCCACCCACCACCCGCGACGACCCACCCACCCACCACCCACCCACCGCCCACCCACCACCCACCCACCACCCACCACCAACCACCCGAATATGATTGGAACTCAAAACGAGGACCTCGGAAATCTCAGCCAGACACCGACATCATCGGCGGGGCACGTTCGCCAAATCGTTCAACCTCCGCGTGGGCCCCTTCTCCAGCGCAAGCACTGATTGGGGAGGGTCGGCTTTTTTCCTGTCGAAGAAGTGTGAAACAAAAAGCTGGACAGGGAGGCCACCACGGGAGGTCCGGCTTGTTTTTCGACCTGCCCCTTCGTAGCAGCCTGCTCCCGCGCAGCGACTGCCCACAGCATCAGTCAGCGCGGCGAGGCCGAGCGCGGCGCCCACCGCCGCGCCCCTGAACTTGACAGGGGCACAGGGCGGCAGGGCGACAGGGGCAGCACAGAAGGAAGGGTGATGATGATGATGATGATGATGGTGATGATGAGTTCATGCATCGCCAACAACATGACCCAACGTGTTCCCTACCTCCTAGGCTCTGCCTAGAAGATAATGGGTTCTCACTCGCTGGGCTTGCCCAGTCCCCGCCTTGCGGTTCTCCCAGTAGTAGTTGCACCCGCGTATTCCAGCGTTGCGTATATCATCTTAGCCCAGCTTAATATTGCTTAGCTTAACGTAGTTTCATCATCTTAGCGTCGCGTAGCTGTAGCTTACCTTACCTTAGCTTAGCATAACATAACCCAGCGTAACATAGCATAGCGCAGCATAGCATACCATAGCATAGCACAGCGCAGCATAGCACAGCATAGTAGCATAGCATAGCGCAGCAAAGCATAGCATATCCTAGCATAACAGAGCGCAGCCTAGCGCAGCATAACATCATAGCGCAGCACAGCGCAGCATAGCATAGCACAGCACAGCATCCACTACTTTTTTGCTGCTGCTAGTAGAGGCTCCAACTCACTCCTCCTAGGTAGGGTCGCACTGGGACAATTTCAGAACAAGTCAGCGCCTTCCGAACACCAACAGGAAGGGAAAGGGAGGAGGATGACGGGGGGGGAAGGGGGAGGAAGAGAGAAACGGCTCGCCGGGCCCATTCGGCCGCCTTCAGAACGAAGGAGGAGGAGGAGGAGGAGGAGGAGGAGGGCGAGCACAGCTTGCTGACCCAAATCAATTTTTTTTCAATTTGTTTTGGGGGGGGTTGGCGAGAGCCGCGTGCAAAAAAGATAGCGCTCTCGGCAGCGGTGGACGTCCACCGCCGGCGAGGGGGAAATTATTTCTGATTCCGCAGATGGCGAGAGCACATCTTGATTTCACACCCTCCCTCGGCAGCTGCGGTTTTCAAAAAAATTGCCCCCTCGGCAGCGGTGGGCGTCCACCGCCGGCGAGAGCTCAATGATTTTCACAACGACATCTCGGCAGAGCCAACCTCAGATTTTGTCAGGATCAGGGTTTCCGAAAAAGAAAATTGAAACGGGGCGGAGGGCGATGAAAATAGGGAAGCCACGCTGCAAGGTTGCATGGCCAATCGATGGGGCATGGCTTCGGACCCCGCCGCCCCCCCCGTGGAAAGGATCGATGGGCCCCAAGTGGGGCGATGTCATGATGGTGATGATGATGATGATGAACCATCGTTGCCCCGCCCCAGCATGGTGGCCCTGCTGTCTTCGCAATAACATGTTGTTAGAAGAAACCTAGAAGCGGGGGAGGGGGGGGGTGATGATGGGGAGGGGGAGGAGGCGGAGGATAAGGAGGAGAAGAAGAAGAAGGAGGGTCAGGTATCATTATCACAACAACCCTGCACGTTGCTGCGCCACGGCATATCATAGCAGCGCAATCCTGAGAACAGCAGCAGCACTGAGCACCGTGCTAATCATCACACCAGCCTCCTGGGCGTAGGTGTTGTTTGTTTGGGGAGTTGCCTCTTCCAACCTCATTTTTCCCCGTCGGGGGGGGGGGGGGGTATTATTTAACCCCCCCCTACATCTGCCCCTCCTGGACCTGGACGACGGGTTTTGCGACGCGTTGGAGTGTCCAAAAAGAGGGCCCAAGACGGCTCCAAGAGCGCCTTGCAGAGCCCAAGATGAGCTACAAGATGGCCCAAGCTGATGCTAGCATACTGTTATTCCTCATCATCATGATGCATCCGAAGATGCCCCAAGCGGCACCAAGGCCGCCCCAAGAAGAAGACGGCTCCAAGAGGCCAAAGAGCTTCACAAGGAGGCGCCCAAGAAGAAGCCAACATCTTTCAAACACCTTAGAAGGGAAACCACTGATGTGCGCCGTCTCGTCTGTTCGTTTCCGATGGCCATCCGAGGCCTCCAGATGGCTCCACGCGGGCCCAAGAAGAGGGCCCCGATGGGGCGCCCAAGAAAAGAGCCCCAGGACGACGGCCGCAAGAGCGCCCAACAAGAGCGCTCCAGGAGCGCCCCAAGAAGAGGGGTCTAGGATCTAGGACGCGAGTTTAGGAACGCCCGAGGGGGGGCCGCGACAATAATTCAGGAACCACCCTTTTTTGATCGCTGTCACACGAGAAGATGGCCCCACGAGGCGCCCAGGAGGCCCCCAGAAGAAGAGGCCACAAGATGGCGCCGAGATAGCCCCAGATGGCCCCTAATAAAAATAATAAGGGGCCCCCAATATACCCCTAAGAGGACCCCCACCGGCCCCAAGAGGCCTCCCTGGGGCACCCAAGGCGCCCAAGAGCCCCTCAGGACCGCGAAAAGACCTCCAAGACGTCCCAAGAGGCCACCAACAAAGCGCCCAAGAGATATCACACGGGGCTCCGAGAGGCATTCAGGAGATCTCCGAGAGACCCCGAAAAAGCTTCAAGGTGATCCCCGAGGCGCCCAAGAGCTTCCCCAGACGCTCCAGGAGGTTTCCAAAACAACTCCCAAGAAACATCATAAGAGGATCTTATGCTCGTCACGTTTCTTCCTACTTCTTACCATTGGGTATGTTATCCTCCTCCTTCTCCCCCTCCCCCCCCATTATTAGTATTATTATTACCCGCCTACGCATCATCGGAGAACCAGCAGCAACAGCACTGGCAGCAGCAACGGCAGCAGCAGCAGCAGCAGCACCAGAAGGTGCAAGAAGAGCACCAGCAGTAACACTTGCAACCTTCGCCACAAAAGATCTCCCAACTCACCGGAGTTACCCGCTCTGGTTTATGTGCGTCTCTTCTTCCCTTCTTCCGTCAGCGTTCCTGGGCATCGTTTCTGGATTGGTTGGTGCGGATGATACGCGAAGCGTCTAATTTTTTCAAAGCAGCGAAGCAGCATCACCTGCTGCAGCCTCTAATCATCAATTAACGGGGTTCCTCAACGTCGCAGCGAAGAAACCCATCGCCTTGAACATCTGAGTCAAGATCCGCGCCGTCGTCTTCACGTCCATCGAATTTCCGTCCATCATTCTCATCTGGCGATCTGACACGCGCTCCGGCCTGACGAGGCGCGCTGTGCCCCGCTCGATGCCCTGGAGCTTCATCATCTCGTTCAAATTGAGATACCTACTGCGGGAAAACAACCAGTAAGAATTCCCTCCTGCGTGTTGGCGGGTTAGGCATGGGCACACGTTCTTCATCAGGTTCACCCTCCGAGTGAGGCCCATCATGAGGTCGCCAACGTAGTTTCCTCTCTTCAACTTGCTCGCTGCGTTCGGGCCGCCGATCTTCTCCAGGCACTTCGTGTAGTTGGCGAGGGCGGTCCTGGATTCCGGGAGGGCGGTGCCTTTGTTGTCGGCATCGAGGTACTTGTCCAGGGGATCCACGGCGAGGGCGTCGGCGGGCCACGTGAAGCAGCCGAATTGCTCCTCCAGCGATTTCCATATGCCGACTATGAAAAGCCGGCGCCGGGAGTGGGGGAGGCCAGATGTAGTCTGGGAGTCTAGAACCTTGTAGTACAAGTTGTAGCCCTTGGACCCTTTGCCCTTGATCTCCTGGAGGGCGGACAAGATCTTGTGGAATGTGTGCGCGTGGCTGGTGAGCAGCCCTTCGACGTTCTCTAACAAAAACCCTTTGGGCAACAGCGCCTTGATCCCAGCCACCACGTACTCGGCAATGGAGCGATGATCGTCTGCACCAAAACCATAGCCTTCCATCGAGAAGGGCTGGCACGGGAAACCTGCCGTCAACAAGAAGAGCTGGTCATCAGCGGTGATGGCCTTAGCGAGCTGCTGCATGTTGATGCCCTTGATGTCGCCGAAGACGTTGCCGCGGCGAAGGCCACGGTGGTTCTTCTCGAGAACCAGGCGGCATAATCCGTCAACGTCACACGCGAATGCGTTCTCGAACTGCGGCGCGATCCTCAAGGACTCCAGCGCCAACCATGGGGCGTCGTAGCCCGAGCAGAAACTCCCGACCAGATACTTGCCATTGCTGCCCAACGCAACCTGAATGAAGGGAGGCGCAGCACAACAACGGGGCGCGGCTGCAAAAACAACCCAGTCATCTCAACAATCGTTTACGTGGGCGGCGCCAAAATGGCGGAGGCGGAGGAGGCACTCGGATGTCACTACAAAGGGGGCACGCAAGTAACATCTTTTCGGGGCGTGAGGTTGGGCATTGTTTGCACGCCCTCCTATCATTTCCCCGTCTCCTCCTCCTTGCAATTTGGCACGCGCCCGCAATGATTCAAATGGAGAGACGTTTGAAATTCTCAACGCTTCGCGTATCCCCACCAGCCCATCCAGAAACGATCAGCAGGGGGGCCGGTGAATCAGGGGCGGCAGAACGCATGCAGTCGCGCAGCCGTCTTCGAGAACACAATCATCACACATAGCTTCCCGCATTGAAGTTTAAGGTGGCAACCGGTGCAAATTACGATGGTGCTTCGATGAGAGGTGAGGGGTATTATTTCGATGACTCGCAATGGCTGTTGCACTGATTCCCTACCTAGGCTCTGCCTAGACGGGTTCTTACCCTGTGTGCTCAAGGGGCTGGGCAGTGCTCCCCGCCCTGGGTGCTTCCCCCAGGGCCCGCCCCGCGGTTCTCCCAGTTGCGCCCCCTGGGCTTACCCAGCTTAGCTTGGCTAAGCTTAGATTAGTTAAGATTAGCTTAGCTTGGCTTAGATTAGCTTAGCTCCGCTTAGCTTATCTCATTTTAGCTTAGTTTAGCTTTGCCTAGTCTAGCCTAGCCTAGTTTAGCTTAGCTTAGCTTAGCATAGCTTGGCGTACCTTGACTTATCTCACCTTAGCTTAGCTTAGCTTAGCTTAGCTTTGCTTAGCTTAACTTAACATAGCTTAGCTTACCTTAGCTTAGCGCAGCATAGCGCAGCTGCTAAGCATTAGCACAGCATAACATAACATAACATTGTCACGTATAGCATAGCATAACTTGCATAGTATAGCATAGCGCATCATGGTATAGCATAGCGCAGCATATCATATCATACCATAGCATTGCAGTGGTTAGCATAGCACAGCGCAGCATATCATGGCATAAAACAGCAAATCATAGCATATCATAGCGCAACATGGCATAGTATAGCATAGCATTGCATGGCATAGCATAACGCAGTACATCATAGCAAAAACCAACATCAATGCGAACTTGTAGATGTACATGTGGATGTAGGTGTAGATGTGGTTGTGGATGTAGGTGTAGATGTAGATGTGGATGTAGATGTCGATGTAGGTGTATATGTAGGTGCTCATGTAGATGTAGATGCGAGTTTCGCTGTTGATGTTGGTGTAGCTGTAGATTCAGGTGTGTATGTAAATGAAGCTGTCGGTGTAGATGTAGATGCTGCTTTCCTAAATGCTCCAACTCCTAGGTAGGGTCACACAGGGATATTTTGAATATTAAACTCGCGTGTGTTCCGAAACTTGGAGACATCTTGGGGCCCTCTTGGGATTATCTTGGGCCCCTCTCGGGGCATCTTGGGGCTCTTTCTTGGGGCTATCATGAGGTCCTCTTAGGGCCTTTGTGGGGCGCTCGTGGGGTCCCATTGGGGCATTATTGGAGCCCTCTTGGGGCTCTTTTGGAAGGTCGCGGGGCCATCTTGGGGCTCTTTGGGGGAGTTCTGGGAGGCCTCGCGGGGCCGTCTTGGTCCTCATGGCTACAAAAGAAGAACAGGGGGGGGCGGGCAATTCTTGCCCACCCCCTCCCCTCCCCATTCGGAAGCTCAAGCATGCAGTCTTGGGACCATCTTTTTGGCCCGTTCTCGGAGCGCTCTTGCTTGGGCGCTCATCTTTGGGCCGTCTTGGGGATCTCTTGGGCCCTTCGCGGGGCTGCATTGTGCCATCTTGGGGCCATCTTCTCGAGGCCTCAAGAGCCCGTCGGATGCGAAAAAGCGATAAGCCAAAACACATAGATGTCCCTTCGGTATTTGAAAGATGTTGGCTTCTTCTTCTTCTTCTTCTTAGGGGGGTCATTGGAGGCCTCGGAGGGCACTTGAAACCGTCTTGGGGCCGTCTTGAGGCCTCTTGGACGCGTGTCTGAAGCTATATTGACCCGTCTACCGCTATCTTGGGCCATCGTGGAGGCCATATTGCGCTCTCGGAGGCCCTCTTGGAGCCATCTTGGGCCATCTTGGACGCTGCTATGGGCCCGCCTCCCCCCCCCCCCCGTCCAAGCGCAGGGGGGGGGGCAAACCTCCCGAGCAGGGAAAGGCAGGAGGTTGGAAAGGGAAGCGCCCTAGTAGACCACCCGCGCCCAGAGGGCTGGTGTGATATCAGCACCCTCCTCCTCCTCATCCTCCTCCTCCTCATCCCTTCCCTCTCCCCGCGACCTCCCCGGCCGCCCTGATCATCTTCCAGCCCCGCGACCTTCCCAGCTCTCCTCCCCCCCCCCCTCCTCGCCATCCCCCCTCATCATCATCCTCATCCTTCTTATCTTTCTCCTTCTCCTGCCCATCATCTTCCTCCTGCCCGGCGGGCCCCCCCTGACTTTGGACCCCAAGTTGGGCGGCGCGATTGGAGAGGAGGCGGTTCGACCAGCCCGCGGCCTGGCCGACAGCTCCGCACACAGCGATGGGGTCCGGGACCGGGATTGGATGGCGCCGACTCGTTGTTGGCGTCGAGGCTGGTCGCTTTTTGGTGATCAATCTGGCTGCGGCGGCGGGCTTCTTATTCGTCATCAGCATCGCCCGCGGCCGGCCGTTGGGGCGTCGTCGTCGGGGCTCCTCAACAGCATCGGAACCCCAATCTGCGTCCATCACCGGTTGTTGTTGTTGGGGGCAGCCAGCAGCAGTAGTAGTTGGCGCCCCGCGACAAAAAAAAACCTTGGACGGGCTAGGAAATGGCGCGGGCGGGGGCGAGGATGATGATGGGGAGAAGGCGACCCTCATTGTAACAGTTGGTGATAGGGCCCCTTCAGCGCAAGCACTGGCTGGGATGCCACGCGGCGTTGAGGCCCCATCGGCGCAAGAGGAAGGGCCCCCTCAGCTCAAACGTTGATTGGACTCCATGCAGTCTTCTTTTCTCCTCAGCATGCAGCAAGCGGGCTCTGTGTTTTTGTGTGTATGTAGCGTTAGATGCATGTGTGGGATTTGCCCCTGGCCCTGGGAATGTATAGCGCTATTCAAGATGATGAAGAACTCGTCCGCCGGGGCCCCGATCTTCCCCCAGTCCGCTCCGAGAGGGCCTCAACAAGAGGGCTCCAAGGGGGCTCCAAGACGTTCTGCTGGGATGTGATGCGCGACGTTTGTTGCTGCAGCGTGCTGTTATCTCTGCGTGGTACGTGTTGTTGTTGGCGGTGCGTGCTATGCGATTTTTGTTGGCGGTGTGTCATGTGTGGTTCGTGATGCGCCAGTTCCGTGAGCACGTTGTTGTTGTTGTTGTTGATGTGTATTGTGTGACTTACTTTTGTTGCTGGTGTGCGCCGTGTGATTTGATTTGTCGGTGTGTGTTGAGCGTGCTTTAGGGATGTTGTAGGGGCCGGGCTTCAATGGTGTTTTAGGGGCCAGGCTTTAGAGATGTTGTCGGGGCCAGGCCGTAGTGATGTTGTTTTAGGGGCCTGGCTTCAGAGATGTTTTGCAAGCTGGGCTTCAGGGGTGTTGTCGGAGGGGCCGGGCTTTGGGATGTTTTAGGGGCTGGGCTTTAAGAATGTTCCAGGGGTGGGTGTTCTGCGGTTTGTGCGAGGTGCGCGATATAGGACGAGCGAGGAGAGAATGGGGGTTCAGCGATGTTAACGAGGACGATCATAAGGAGGATGACGCCGAGAATGTTGAAGAGGAAGAGGAGGACATGTTGTTGACGAGGCAGCAACAACGCGTCAGACCGCATGGGGTTGTTGAGCCAGAGACATTGGCATGCAGTAAAACGGTCCCTTGAGGAAACGTTTCCTGGACCCCAGAGGGGAGACTTATCGATGCCGTTCACCGCGCCCCCCTTATCTCCGATCCCCGGGCCTCCGAGGATAGTGCAAGGGCTCCCCTAGTTCAATAGCGCGCCACCCTCTCTCCGCTCGGACCATGTCTGCAAGCGCCGATTGGGGGGCAATGCGTGCGAGCGCACCATGTCTGCGCACGCCTGTCTGCTAGGATCCCCATCTTCAGTGCAAGCGCTGGGGGCTTCGGAGGAGGAGGGCTTCGGAGGAGGGCGGGGGAGGAGGGCTTCGGAGGAGCTTGGAGGACAATGTTGGTAATGTTTTGTGTCTACGCTTGATTCCATTGTTGACACTGTGTTGTGTTCAACGTCTTGCGATGGGCGTCGCGGGCAGCGCTGTCAAAACATTGGGAACTCAGGCACTATACGTCACAGCCCCATGATCTCATAGGCAGGCCCCTCTAGCATTATCTGAGCGCGGCGAATGCATCACCAGAAGAAGGAACTTGCATACGCAGCGTCGCACGCGCTGCTAGCTCAACTAAGATCGAGGAGATACAAGCAAGCTTCACGGGTCTTACTCGCTCGCCGTGCTCTCCTCAGCAGTGCGTGCGTGTGCGTTGCCAGACTTGGCCCACAAATCACGAGCTCAAAAAACATAATAATGGCCACCGCCTCGCTCAAGCAAGCGGAGGCGGCCACCATCCAGAGCGCGATGCTCAGGCGAACATCCTCGGTCGGCGGCGCGCACATGGTTCTTCTTAGCAGCCCTCCGAAGGCTTCTTAGAAACTCCGAAAGCTTGTAAAAAAACGCTTTTCAGAAACCCTCTTCCCCCCCAGCCCCTACCTGGGCGCCGCCGACCTACGCGCCGCCAGCAGCGCAAGCCAACCTACGAGCCGACACCGTCGGCAGAATGCGAGTCGCAATCTTCAGCATCCTCCTCATCATCGCCTCCACCACCGCCGCCGGCAGTGAGCTCCTCGATGCGCTTCAGCAGGTCCGCCTTCGACTGGCCTGAGCCGCCGCCGCGGCCACCGCCGCGGCCTCCTCCTCCACCGCCGCTGCCGACGGCATCATCATCTCCACCACCGTCTGCTGCACCACTCCCCGCGCCGCGACCGCCGCGCCCGCGGCCGCGGCCGCCGCGGCCGCCGCGGCCGCCGCGGCCGCCGCGGCCGCCACAGCCGCCCCCGGCGGAGCCGCTACCGCTGCCCTTGTTGTCGTCGCCTCCCAGCGGCTGATGATCCTCGTCCTCGTGCTCCTTGACGATGGCCGCCAGCTCGGGCTCGTAGAGCCCGCTCCCTTCCGTGATGAAAGCTTTCCACACCTGCTTCGTGAGCCACATGGTCCCGTGCTTGATGTGCGTCTCTGTGAGCGCAATCCCAAAGTACGGCTTCCTCACCCTCAAGCACGCGAGCGCGTCGTTGAAGGGCCCGCTCGCGAGACTGATCACTGAGACCAGGTCGTAGGAGTGGTGCCACTCTTGATCGCGCTCCAACGGCATCGCGTGGAAGAAAACAGCCTCCAAGTCGGTGGGGGACCTCGACTTGTCCTTGCACTTGTTGCTGCCTGCCTCGTCATCGGGGCCCGCGCCGCCGACGAGAATCTTCCCGTTCTTGCCGATCCAACGCCCCGCCGTCGAGGCGAAATCTATCTTTCTATCTAGAGACATTGGGCGAGGAGGAGGATGAGGAGGTGGAGGATAGGGGGGGGGGGGAGGAGGAGGAGGAGAGGGGGGAGGAGGAGAACGAAGAGCGGCGAGGTGCAAGGGAAGGAGAAGGAGGGCGAGAGGTGGAGGATAGGGGGAAGGAGGGGGAGGAGGACCAAGTCGGTTTCTCTTTTTCCCAAACGGGCTCTAATTATCCCAGTGCGACCCTACCTAGGAGGTGGAACACCTAGGGAAGCAACATCTACATCTACACATACATCTACACCAACATCAACAGCGATAATCACATCCACATCTACATCCACATCTACATCTACACCTACACCTACATCTACACCTACAGATACATATACATCTACACCTACATCCACATCTACACCCTATATATACGTCTACATTTACACGTTCACAGTTGGTTTGCTTGTGATGTGCATGATATGCTATGTTATGCTTTGCTATGATAGGATATGCTTGGCTATGCTAGGATATACCACGCTGCGCTTTGCTGCGCTAAGCTAAGCAAAGCTAAACTAAGGTAAGCTAGCCTATGAGTCGCTATGCTTTGCTATGACATGTTATGATATGATATGAGATGCTGCGCTATGAAATGTTATGCTGCGCTATGCTATGCAATGCTATGAAGTGCTGTGCTGTGCTATGATGTGCTGCGCTGTGCTATGATACGCAATGCTATGTTATGCTATGATATGTTATGATGCGCGATGCTATGCTATGCTACGATATGTTATGCTGAGCTGTGCTATGTTATGCTATGATATGCTATGCGATGCTGCGCTATGCTATACTGTGCTAATGATGCGCTGCGCTATGCTGCGCTAAGCTAGGCTAAGGTAAGCTAAACTATGCTAAGCTAGGGCTAAAGCTAAGCCAAGCAAGGCTAGGCTAATCGAACCCCACGACGACGATAATCAAGCACCCTCCCCGTCAAATGTAAGAGTTGATTATCGTCGGCCTAGTAGGGTTTCAAATCTAGGCGGGGGGGCGTGGAGGCCGAACTTTATTATCACTGGGGAAGTCCGCCATCGAGGTTACTTCCTTCTTATGTTGAGATAACATCACCAAGCGAAACGAACGCGTTATTTTCCAGGATGTCCCAAGCGAAACCAATAATTTTGGGAGGCGGCCTCAAACGAAACGATCAATGTTTCAAGGATGTCTCAAGCGGAACCTGCAATTATTTGAGGATGTCGCAAGCGAAGCGAAAAACTTGTCGAGGGTGCCTCAATCGAAACAAGCATATACTCGAGGATGTCTCTCTCTCTTTCTTTCTCCTCCTCACCGTGGCCCCTGAACTTGTTTATCACTGCGCTGTGCTATCCAAGGAAACCGAGGCGGATGAGCTCGCGAGCAGATGAAATTTCTGATTTCCAGTAAGCGTTTACAAATTGAATATAAGAAGTTTTGAACTTTGGATTTTTCCTTCCCCTCTGCGTGTCCTATTCTTCCTGATCGTCATATTCCTCTTCTTCCCCCTCTTCTCTCTCTCCCTATCTCTCTTCTACTATTTCTGATCCCCCCCCCCCCCCTGCCCCCCTGAACTTGTTTGCCGCTGGGGGTGATTAGCTTGGGGAAACGAGGCGCGTGAGCTACCTACGCGAGCAAATGAAAATGCTAATTTCAATTCGCCGTTTACAAATCAAATCTAATAAGTCTTAAAGTTTCGATGTTTGGTATCTCATTATCCTCTCCTCCTCTTGCCCTTTCTCCTCCTCCTCCTCCTCTTCCTCCTCTACCTCCTCTTCTATATCTTTCCATTTATCTCTCTATCTTTCTTCTCCTCCCCCTGCCCCCTCTGAACTTCTCTATCGCTGTTGTTGATTATCCTGGGAAAACGAGGCAAACGATGAGGCATCTCTATAGAAACCAATAGGAATCTCTATAGGAACCAATAATAGGAATCTTCGGGGACCTGTAAGAATTACAGGAATGCGCTCAAAATTCTATAGGAAACCATTTCAATGTTTTTGTAATTTTCAAATATAGAAGCGAAGCTCAGAGAGCGCAGCCGCGCGCGCGGCGGCGCCCCACTGAGCTTCACTTCTATGTTATTCACCATTACTAAATCGACATTCAAGATTCCAAAAACGAGATTGAATATTTATGGAGCCCTTTCAGGAGGCTGAAGGAACGCGGCGGCTTTTCGTATCTTTTATAATACAGAGTTGAAGCTCGGAGGCGCGCGCGCGCGGGTGACCCGGTCACCGCGCACGCGCGCTTCTTAGCTTCAGTTCTTGATAATAAAAAATATAAAAACCCGACAAGTTCCTTCGCCCTCCTTAAAGGGCACCAGAATTTTTCGATTTCGTTTTTGGAATTATATGTTGGTTTATTAGTAGCGAATAATATAGAATCGGAGCTCAGAGGCGCGCGCGCGCGCGCCTCCGAGCTTCAGTTCCGTATTATAAAAATATTAAAAGCTGACGCGTTCCTTCGGCCTCTTTAAAGGCGCCCCATAATTTTCCAACTTCGCTTTTGTAATTAAATTTCGATTTATTAATGGTGAATAAAATAGAGGTGAAGCTAAGAGGCGCGCGCGCACCTCCGAGCTTCAGTTCTGTATCATAGAAATATCGAAAGCCGGCGCGTTCCTTCAGCCTCCTTAAAAAAGGGCTCGAGCAATTACCAATTTTGTTTTTGAAGGTGTTTCAGAGAGGACCAAAAGCTAAGGATGTCTCAAGATATCCTCGGCTTTGGCCCCACTGTTCACATTATTATCATGATATGATGGCCCCTGGCCGGCAACTTGTATTATCGCTCCATGGCGCCGAACTATTCTATTACCCCTGGAGGTTTATTCTCTATAAAAGTTCGAGGTTAAGCTATGCTGCTAAGCTAAGTCTAGCGAAGCTAAGCTTAGCTAAGCTAGGCTAGGCTAGGCTAGGCTAGGTAGGCGGGGGGCCCTGGGGGAACCGCGGGGCGGGTGCCGGGGGAACCGCCCGGGGCGATTTCCACTGCCCGGCCCTTTAAGCATACAGGGTAAGAACCCTTCTAGGCAGAGCCTAGGTGGGGAAATATCAAAGACGACAGAAAAAACTGCACACCGCGTCCAGGAGGAGGCGGATGGACGAGCATAGCAATGGGAGATACATTTCACCTATAATAAAGGTTCGACGTCTCACTATGCTCTCACTATTGATCTCACTATCAATCTCACTGTCGGTCTCGTTCGATCGATCTCACTCGGTAGATCTCACAATCGATATAACTCTATCGGTTTCAATCGATCGATCTCACAATCGATCTGACTATCGATCTCACAATCGAAATCACAGACGATCTCACGTCGATCTCACAGACGATTTCATATTCGGTTTATCGATATCACAATCGATATCACAATCAACGTCGTCATCATCATCAGTATCATCGTTATCAACGTCATCAACATCATCATCAGCATCATCAGGAAACCATCATCATCATCACTTCATCATCATGATCATGTATATGAATGAACAGAATCATCAGCATCATCATCATCATCGGGACATCATCATCACAATCCGCATCATTAGCAACACCATCATCATCAACATCATCACCATCGGAACATTATCATCATCATCGTCACCATCATCATCAACAACATTATCATCAACCACATCATCGGGACACCATCACCATCATCAACATCATCATCATTGGGCCACCATCATCAAAATCATCATCATCCCCTCATCATCATCACAGGGACACCATCGTCGTCATCATCACCATTAGTATCATCATCATCATCGCGACACCATCATTCTTATCACAATCATCATCAGCAGCATCATCAACCACACCCTCATCATCATCATCACCATCATCAGGACACCATCATCCTCATCACCATCATCATATGATCTCCATCGACATCATCAGGATCATCAGCATCATCATCATCGGGACACCATCATCACCATCAGCAACATCATCATCCTCAACATCATCATACTCATTATGGGGGCGCCATCATCATCACCGCGATCCCAGTCGCCATCATCAATATCGCCAACATCATCATCATTAGCATTATCATCATGGTCTGGACACCATCATCATCACCACCATCATCACCATCATCATCATCATCACCATCATCATCGTCATCGTCAAAATCATCATCATCACCATCGCCATCATCATCATCATCCTCATCATCATCATCATCATCATCATCATCATCATCGGGAAACGGACGGGGCACCAGCGGGACACCAGCGGGACACCGCGCGCCACCGGCCCCCGAGCGGGACACCGGCGCGACACCGCGGGGCACCGGTTGCTGGAAGGGAGACTTTCGGCCCGGCCGCGCCTCAGCTACAGGGGATTTATTTCTCGCCCGCCCACGCAGCTTCTTCTTCGCCTCGCCCGCGCGCACGGCGCGCGCGACAACGAAACCGCAATCGATTTCCCGGCAGTAGGAGGGGGGCTCGCCGTTCCACTTCGAACTCACCCCCTCACCTCCGACCCATCCTCCGTCGCAATTTTGGCTCGAGCTATAGGTGGCCCCCACCCTCCACGGTAACAACCACTGGGGGGCTAAATGCGGAAGATCAAGCAAAGCTTCGTGAAAAATCTCACGCTTGATCTTGACCTGCTCCTGCCAGACGTGCTCGCTGGTCCACGAGGGGGCGACGATCGGGCCGACTAGATTCCCTCGGTTGCCCCCAGGGTAGCGCAGCCTCCTGTGGTCCGACAAATCCAACACGTGCTTCGACACGACATAAACTTCCTCTACCTGGTTCACTGTCGAATGCCCCCGGCGGACGTCCAGACGAGCATCGAGGGACTCCATGTCGAAATGCAGATACACTTGGCGAATTTGCTTCACCATCTGCGCACCCTCCGAGTCCACGAAGCCGCTCAGCAAGGTCGTCTTGTTACCTGGGGCTCGCCCTCTGATGGCCCTCCTCCTCCCCTTCTCCTCCTCCTCGTCCTTTTTTTTCTCGTTCTCCTCCTTCTTCTCCTCCTCCTTCTCTCCTCCTCCTTCTCCACCTCCTCCTCCTCCTCTTTCTCCTCCTCCTCGGCCCAGCCCCGCCCGCCCGCGTTCGTTCGACCCTGCTGACCCTCGCGGCCGGCGTCGAAGATGAAGTACAAGTCCCGATCACCCATCTGGAAATCGGTGGCCCTCAACGCCAGCGACAACAACTTCTTCAGGTGTTCGCCGTTTCCCCGTAGCGAAGGAGGGCGCACGTGCGGTTTCGAGCTGGGCTCCCCGCAGTGGTTCGGGTTGTAGAAGAAGCCGCGATAGTTCCTCTTGTCCTTGGAGCCGGTGGTCCTGTAGGCGGCGCTGTCTTTGAAGCGCTGGATGATGACGTCATCGGGCTCCACTTCCGAAACCAACTCCACGTGCGTGTGAACCAGCGTGGACGCCTTCGCCTGGAAGTAGGAGACGCGCTTGGCCTTGGCCTCATCAGCCTCGGTCTTCTTGACGAGCTTCTTGATCTCCGGCATCTCTTCCAACGTCAGGCATGGTTCCTCGTCCTCGGGATCGTCGCTGACCTCCTTCTGATGATCTTCTGCCGCCTTCCGGGTGCGCTCCTCCGTGCCGAGCATCTCGTTGATTGTGCTCGCCGCCTCGGCCAGGTCGCCCTGCTCCATGCACGACTTGGGGTCGCACCGCTTGAGGACGGCAGACTTGATGCCCCTGTCGAACTCGTACCCGAAGATGGCGCCCTTGAAGAAAAGGGCAGGGCTTCAACGGCGCGCGCCAGCACCCCCCAGAACCACCCGCCAAGAAGCCGAGGGGGCCCGGGCGGATTCGAGAGGCACAGACATCGCCGTTGAGCCCCGCCACCTCGATCAGCTCGAACGTCTTCTCCGCGGCCTGGCTCCACCCAGCTCGCCACGCGAAAGAGGGCTTCTTCATGTTCGGATTGTAGGCGTACCCCGCCTTCGAGCGGAAGTGCGCAATGCTCTTGCAGGTGTCCCGGATGGCGGCCTTGGCGTTGGAGTCGAGGGCAATCCCGTCGAGCCACTCGCCGACCATGTAGCTCAGGAGCCATTGCTTGTAGACGAGAAGGTCGATCAAGCCCTTGCCGCCGGAACTGCTCCCCGCTGACTTGCCCTCGAGGGCGCGGGTGCCCATGTCCTCGATGTTGATGCCCCCGCTGTTGTAGAGGTCCAAGAGTAGTTCCACGGCCCACTCGATGCGCTCCGCGGTGACAGCCTTGTGCAAGAATGCGTTGAACTGGCCAATCTTCTTGAAGGGGTTCGGCAGCTGCGACTCCTGGGCAGCCAGAATCAATGTCTTCACCCTCGGGACGGAGAGCACCCTGTCGTACACGTTCAGAGCGTTCTTGACGAACTCGTTGCTGGTAAGGTTCTCCTCGGATCAACAATGGCGCCCCACACGCAAAGACGCCTACATCAAACTTAAATCCAAACAACCGAACCTAAATCCAAACGTCAAATTATCCCAGTGCGACCCTACCTAGGAGTGGGAGCCTCGAGCAGCAGCAATAATAGTGGATGCTGCGCTGCGCTATGCTATGCTATGCTATGCTGCGCGATGCTATGCTACGCTTGGCTGCGCTATGTTATGCTATGCTATGCTGTGATATGCTATACTATGCTATGCGGCGCTTTGATATGCTGTGCTATGCTGCGCTATGCGATGCTATGAGAGGTTATGCTTTGCTGTGCTGCGCTATGCTATGCTATGCTGGGCTATGCTATGACCTGCTGAGCTAAGCTAAGCTAAGCTACAGCTGCGCGAAGCTAAGAAGATGAAGCTAAGCTAAGCTAAGCTACGATGAGATACGCAAAGCTAAGGGCTAAGGTAAGAGGGCGCAACTGGGGGGGCCGCGGGGCGGGGGCTGGGGGGGCCGCCCGGGGCAAAGCCAACTGCCTGACCCACTTAAGCCCAGCGAGTAAGAACCCTCTAGGCAGAGCCTACTAGGTAGGGAATCAAACCTAAATCCAAACATAAAGCTCGAGCGTACTTGCTAAAGCAACCATTGTTGATCCGATGTTGTATCCTCTGAGTCGCCGCTGAAGGTCACCTTCGACGCCTTGTAGGCGTCGGCAACCTGGGCCGGCGTCATCCCTCCACCCTTGCGGCTGCGGAACGAGACGATGTCGTAGATCTTCTGCACCAGCGTGTAGCTCATGCCCATGTAAGCTGCGCGGGTGTCCTGGCGGCACTGGAGATTGACGAAGTGAGCGTCGTCAGTGTTCTCAATCACCCTGAAGACGAAGGTCGCAGTGAGAAAAACTTTCCGCCACTCCTCCATCACTTCATCGCCCTTGCCAGCCTTCCAATCGCGATGGGCTGCCCGAATGCACGCGTGGAGGGGCTCAGGCGGCGACGCCCGCATGAGCCGGCCTTTCGTGGCAGATGGGAGATCGGCGCCGTTCTTCAAAGCAATGGCGAAATCCTGCTTGCAAGGCGTCGGGGAGCTGAAGAAGTGGTCCTGTAGCTTTGTGATCCCCTTATCGCTGAGCGGGACGTCGTGGCCTGGGCCAGCCTCCTCTTCCATGCACATCCAGAGCAAGTTGCACCCGCACTTGTACTCGAGCTTGGAGATGTCCTGATTGTCATCCTGGTTGGTGAACGCAGCCCTGAAACGAGCATCGGAGTACGGCTCCTCGCGACCGCCCTGGCCGATGGGGAGGGCCTTTTCCTCGTGGATCTGATTGAAGCATTCTACATTCTCGACCAGCTCCTTGATCATCGTGCGAAGCGTGTCGTAGGCAACAGCGTTGGGAGACTGGGCGTGCAGTGATAGTTGCCCTTGCTGAGGAGACTGGTGGGCTTGCGCCTTTGCCTTTGCTTTTGACTTTGCCTTTCCCTTGCCTTTCCCTCCTGCCTCAGAAGACGACTTCGCTCTCTTCGCCGACGGCTTCGCTCCGGCCCCGCATCGTTTCTGCTTCCCTACGGCCGACGGCTCATCCTCCTCCTCCTCCATCTTCATGGCGGCGTCGCCAGCGGCATCACCATCAGCCGCTCTAGCCATGAGTTCCGACTCGACGGTCATGAGGCTTGCTGGCCGGCACTGCAATGATGTTGGTCGTTGCTGGCTGGCGATTTACCCGCAGTCTGTAATTCGAGCCATGACGCCAGACTGCTGATGCTGTCGCCTATATGATGGGTGTTGTTTGTTTGTGATGCGTGTGTTTGTGATTTTTGTGTGTTGCGTGATTATTGTTGTCGGTGCGTCTGCGTGATTGTCGTTGGGCCATTTCCTTGAGATACTTGCTGGTGCTGATGTATACCGTGTGATCTTTGTTGCGGGTGTTTGCAGTGTCCATTTTTTGTGCGTGTGTTATGCGTTTTTGTTGTCGCTGGTGTATGCCGCGCGAAGTACCCAGACTCCCCAATGGACGTTATTTTCTTTTTGTTTGGCGGACTCCTGAGAACGAGCGTTTCGCTTAAGACGTCCTCACTCACAACAGCGAGATATTCGCAATATCGTAATTCAGTGTTGTTGTTGCGTTATGTGTTTGATTGTTGTTGTTTTTGAACGCGCATGGTGATGATGAGGAGGAGGATGCTGATGATGGTGATTTGATTATATGATGAAGATGTTGCTCAGTCGACGCACACATATATGAAAGAGTATGCTGGAACGGGTCTTATGGCGAGACCGCGCGCATCGCTGGCGATATTCGCCAGGCGATCTACACCGCGAAGAGCTTCCAGCAGGCGCTCTTCAGCGGCCGCCGTTTGTCGGTCCGAAAAGGCCCCAACCACAAACATTTTTCGCCACTTGAGATTGTGGCCCACCATGTGGGTGGGGTGAGGGCGGGGCCCGCGTGCGTTTCTTTCACATCGATAGCACAGGCCGCCCTGCCACCTCCACGCGGGGTCGCTGGTGGACCCCACGTACGCGGATGCATCTTCTCCAGATGAATCACAGCGCACGTGTGCAACGATGCGGCCCAAAAGCGCGTGCTCTGTGATGTCCAGCAGCGGGGTCCGCACCTCGATGTGATCGGGGTATCTCGCCGCGGCTTGCCGGGCGACGAGCGCCGCGTCATCGCGCGCCGTCTCCCAGAGGATCCGCAGCCGCTCCTCTGGGGGCGGCGGCGGCGCCCACCTGATCCTCCTCTCTGTCGTCGTAGGACGGGCGCCACGATCATTCGGCAACAGCGGGCCACCTGCTGGCGATCGCACGGCCGCCGCCTGCGGCGGGGCTGCAGCTGGCCGCGAGGCCGCCGCCGCCGGCTGTGTTCCTCCAGCGCCCGCCACCCCAGCAGCGCCCGCCGCCCGCGAGCCTCGCGACGACGACGGCGACGACGACGGCGACGACGATGGCGACGGCGACGACGACGACGATAACAACGACGACGACGACGACGTCGACGACGAGGACGACGACGACGGCGATGGCCGGGCGACGACGACGACGACGACGGCCTCCAGCGTCCGCCGCCGCTCCTCCTCCAGGAGGTCCAGCGACCGCCTCCCCAGCAACAGGGCTCGCCGCCCGCGAGCCTCCAGCGTCCACCGCCGCTCCAGCACCGTCCGCGGCCCGCAGGCTTCCAGCTGCGTCCGCCGCCGCCCCGCCGGCAGCAGCGCCCGCCCGCGGGCCCCCAGCAGCAGCAGCGTCCGCCGCCGCCGCCAGGTGGCCTCCAGGGGGGCGCTCAAGCCCCAGCGCCCGCTGCCCACCACCACCAGCAGCAGCGCCCGTCGCCTGCAGGTCTCCAGGCTTGTTGTCGCCGCTGCCAGCGCCAGCAGTAGTAGTTGTCGCGCGCCACTGCCGCGCCGTCCATCCGCCAACCATCGACGATGAGGATGGCGGTAGCGAGCTGGTCGCGATGATGCCGCGGGCGTCGCCGCAAGCCACGGCCGCCGGGCCGTCGTCGCCGCCAGCCGCTGTCCGTGCTCTCGTCGCCGCAGGCCACGTGCCCGCGCCAGCAGCGTCCGCCGTCGTGCCACCCTGTTGTTGGCCTCCAGGATTGGCCAACTCCTCCTCCTCTCCAGCAGCTCTGCCGAAGAGCCTCCTCCTCCTACTAGGTGGACTTCGGCCCCGCCGACGAGCCTTCTGCGCTGGAGTCGACGGGCTGAAGGACGGGCTGAAGGGAGTCGGTGACTCCAGCAACCACGGGCGCCGAGGCACAGCAGGGCGGCGCGGCGGCGACTCCAGCAACCATGGGCGCAACAACTGCGCCATGATGGCTGAAATGGTGCTGTGTTTAAGCTACTTGAGCCAACACAGCTACGGACATGATGATGATGATGAATAATAATAATAATGATAAAGCAACGGTGGTTTCTGGATGTTTCTGGGTGGTGGGTGAAGGGGGCGGGTGGGTGGGTGGTGTGTGGTGGTGGGTGGTGGGTGGTGGGTGGGTGGGTGGTGGGTGGGTGGTGGGTGGGTGGTGGGTGGTGGGTGGGTGGTGGGTGGGTGGTGCGTGGTGGTGGGTGGTGGGTGGGTGGTGGTGGGTGGGTGGTGGGTGGGTGGGTGGTGGGTGGGTGGTGAGTGGGTGGTGGGTGGGTCGTGGGTGGTAGGTGGGTGGTAGGTGGGTGGTGGGTAGGTGGGTGGTGGGTGGGTGGTGGGTGGTGGTGGTGGGTAGGCGGCGGGCGGGCGGTGGGCGGGGCAGCCCCAAGATGGCCCTGAGATAGCCCAAGCTGGCCCAAGATGGCCTCAAGCAAGATGACTCCTTGGGAGGGAGAGCTGCCACCACCTGGGGCTCGTAAGTAAGAGGAGGGGAGTGGGAGGGGTTCCGGGAGAAAGGAGAGTATGAGGATGAGGAGGATGAATGGGGATTTTTTTTGGGCGGTGTCGGGACGCGGCGCCCCGCCCGCGCGCCCGCGCAGGAGTTGTTGCTCCTGCTGCCGGCCGACCGAGCCGACGCCGCCCTTTCTTGTTGCCTCCCCTCACGGGCCGGCCAGCCCGCCGGCCGGCGCCGGACGCTCCCTTCGTGCGAGTGCGTATGTATGTGTGTATGTATGTATGTATGTGTGTATGTATGTATGTATGTATGTATGTATGTGTGTATGTATGTATGTGTACGTGCGTATGCGTACGTACGTACGTACGTACGTATGTATGTATGTATGTATGTATGTGTATGCATATGTATCGGAGGTGAGGGGCTGAGATCGAAGTGGAACGGGGGGCCCCCCTACCACCGGGAAGTCGTTTTCGGTTTCGTGGGCGAGGCGAAGTTGCGTGGGCATCCTTTCGACACTCGCGGAGTCTGAGGCCCTCGGGGCCGAAGATGGATGAGAGCGCATTGGCTCGCAGGACTCCTCTACCAGACAGCAACGTACCGCACTCTCTACCAGACAGCAGCGTACCGCACCCCCTACCAGACAGCAGCACAGTGCTACCAGACAGCAACGTACCGCACCCCCTACGACGACGACGACGACGACGACGACGACGACGCCGACGCTGACGCCGACGCCGACGCCGACGCCGACGCCGACGACGACGACGACGACTACGACTACGACGACGGGGTTGCGGTACGTTGCTGTCTGGTAGAAGAGTCTGCACAGTGCTGTCTGGTAGCGTCTTGCCGACGTCTGGTACCTAATTACAAACTCGGGAGTGCACGAATGGCACCCTATTATTGCCGACGTTTGGCATCTACTTGCTGACGTCTGTCACCTACTTATTACTTGCGAATAATACTATGCTGGGCTGCACTCGGCGCGCTCAAGCTCCAGGCTCCAAGTCCTCGAGGGCGCGGCCGAGAAAATTCCAAAATTCCGTCCAGCGAGGGTCGAGGGCGCATCATCCCGCGCCTCCCATGGCCCGCCCCTCCCCCTCTACTTACTACCCCGCCCCTCCCCCTCTACTTACCCCTCCCTCCTCCCCCTCCTCCCCCATGCCCACACCTTTACTTCTTATTGTTACCCCGCCCTCGACCTCTGCACCTCTGCCAATTAATGCTCATCCGACTCGCCCGAGGGCTCATCATCTGAGCGCCGCGGGCCCCACCTCCTGCGGCGGCGCCCCACGCTGCTGCTGCTGCCACTAGAAGAAGAAGACGACACAACCGACGCCGCCGCTGAGCTAGGCTGCGGCATGGCGGGCGCCACGGCGGTCACCGACCAACCACCGTTGGAGGGCGCCCAAGAAGAAGACGCTTCTGACGCCGCTGAGCCAGGCTGCGGCATGATGGGCGCCGGCGGGGTCACCGACCAACCGCTGGAGGGCGCCCAAGAAGAAGAAGACGCCTCCGCCGACGCCGCTGGGGCCGAAAGTGCCGAAAACCCGGACGGCACCGCCCAGCCGATGTCGCTGGAGGGCGCGGCCGAACAACTTGACGGCGCCGCAGTCGCAGCCGAGGGGGCACTCGAAGGGGTTTCGTCGGCGGCGCCACCTCCTTTGGAGTCCAGCACCGCGCTCGACGACCCCGCAGCAACGACGGCACTATTCGGAAGCGCCGCACTCGGCGTCGGCACACTCCTCACCAGGCGGGTGACGTGGGCCAGCCAGCACCTGCGGCCACCACCATTGGCGAGAGCTGGGCACGCGTAAGGAAAGAGCCAATCGGGCGGCGTCGGGTACGGCAGTCCCACAACCACGGGCCACCACACGCCAGGTTGGCCGATCTGGAGCGGTGTCGATGTCTCCGCATTCGAAGTGCCATCAGCGAAGAGCCAGCAATCCACGAACTCCACACATTGCGCGTACTGCCAGGCCGTTTGCCCGAGGGGCCTCCAGCCTGTCCCCATCTGCCGTTTCTTGCGGCAGAACTCCCATAAGTCGTTGCAATCTTCCAACCTGATGGCACTGGTGCGGACGATGTGATCCTGCCGCTGCCGTTCGAAAGACTCGTTGTGCGGCACAACGGCGAATTCTGAGAGCACCGACCTGGCGGAACGCCGCCACTCCTCCATGATATCATAGCACAACAGATTCTCCGCGGAAGTTGCCACGCAGGCAACAAAAAAATAAACGATGCCAAAATGGCGGGCGCAGAACTCTGAGCCCTGAAATAGAAATAGATACGGACACAGGAGGAGGTGGATGCATGGATGCAAGGATGCAACGACGCCTGTTTGGATGGCAAGGATGCAAGGATGCCTGTTTCGTCCCCGGGCGCAAGGATGCAAGGGTGCAAAAACGGCTACAGACGGTCGGACATGTGAAAGTGTGTCCCCGGCGAGCGGTTCCGCGCGGTGTCCGCTGGTGTCCCTGATGATGATGATGATGGCGATGATGAGGATGATGATGATGAGGATGATGATAATGGCGATGATGAGGATGATGATGATGGTGGCGGTGATGATGATGCTATGTTGATGATGATTATGGTGATAATGATGACGATGATGATGATGGCGATGATGATGATGGTAAGGGTGGTAATGACCTGGATGTAGTGGAGTACAACAGTTGTTGAAGGAGTGGATAAAGCGGGAGAGAGGGGGGAGAGGGGCGAGGAGGGGGGATGGATGGGGGGGGGATTGGTGGAGCTGCTTGAGATACTGAGATACCGATGCGGCTGCGCCCAAAACTTACCCCAGGGCGCGACAGGGCCAACATTATTTCGAGGCGAATGGAATCCAGCCGCGGCGACGACGATGGCGCGATGCCGACTCATCTGGGACGAACGACTGCATGGGCACCACTGCGCACCTCCTGCATTGCCGCGAAGGCCTGGCAGGATCCGAATGAACCGAATGGACGAACGGAGAGGAGCGAGGGCAAGGGCACATGATATAGCATATGGAACATAAGCCAAAAAGAAAATAGCAAATAGAGTCGAGAAGGAGGGGCCCTCGCAGAATCACCAAGACCCCCAGGGCCTTATTATTATGGGGCCCATGCCCGCCCCCCATAAGAGGAAGAAAGGGCCCTGGAGTTTCGTGGAGCCATCGAGTGCCTGGAGGCCCCGAGAAGACAATGACGGGGCGCTCGCGTACATGTACCGGGGTCCTTGCGAATTTTTTTTCCGCAAATATTCTCGGGAATCTTTTTCAAATTAAAATCCGAACCCCATCCCTCCAAACTCCGCCGCAGGCGCCCAGAACAATAATAATTTCAAATTGCGGCAGCACCCCCAAAAAATTGGAGGCATGCCCCCTGGATTTGCCCAGGACCCTCCAGGAATCTTAGGGGCCCTGACGGATTCTGATGGATTCTGCTGGTTTATGGAGCCCCGTCCTGGAGGATTCCTCCCTGGGCGCCCTCTTGGAGCCGTGTCGGGCCGTTTTGGGAAGCCGCTTGGGCCGTCTCGAGGCCATCTTAGGTCGTCTTGCGTCTTGGGCCGTCTTGAATCGGTCTTGGGCAATCTTGGCGGCCGTGGTGGCCTGTTTGGGCCATGGGCCAGGTGGTAGTCATCTTGGAGTCCTCGGAGGGCGCCAGGGGCATGATGTCTCGGCGCCGCATTGTGGACACCATCTGGTATCTGGAATCCAGATGACTGCCACCTTGGATTCCTCGGAGGGTGCCGGGCCATGTCTCGGACATGGCCCGGCACCGTTCGGCGCCGCATGTCCGTGCATGTTTCGGTGGCAGTCATCTTGGATTCTTCGGAGGGCGCCGTATGGAAAACGTATTGAGTGGCAATGTATCGCCTCATGTTGAGGCCCAGCACGCAAGGGAAACAGTTGTTTTTCTCAACCAGTCTTCTGGTGACCCCCCCCTTCGTGGGTCACCTGGTGTGCTTGCGCCGTATCGAAAACGCATTGAGTGGCAGTGCGCCGCCTCATGTTGAAGCCCAGAATGCAAGTGAAACAATGGGTTTCTCTCAACCAGTTTTCTGATGACCCACCCCTGCGTGGGTCACCAGGTGTGCTTGCGCCGTATGGCAAACGTATTGAGTGGCAATGCCTCGCATCATGTTGAGGCCCAGAGAGCAAGTGAAACAATTGTTTTTCCTCAACCAGTTTTCTGGTGACCCACCCCTTCGTGGGTCACCTGGTGTGCTTGCGACGTATGGGAAACGCATTGAGTGGCAATGCATCGCCTCATGACGAGGACCAGGATGCATGTGAAACAATTTGTTTTTCTCAACAAGGTTTCTGGTGACCCACCCCTTCGTGGGTCACTTGGTGTGCATGCGCCGCATGGAAAACGCATCGAGTGGCAATGCATCGCCTCATGTTGAGGCCCAGAATGCAAGTGAAACAATTTGTTTTTCCAAACCAGTTTTCTGGTGACCCACCCCTTCGTGGTTCACCTGGTGCGCTTGCGCCGTATGGCAAAAATATTGAGTGGCAATGCATCGCCTCATCATGTTGAGGCCCAGAATGCAAGTGAAACAGTTGGTTTTTCTTAACAAGTTTTCTGGTGACCCACCCCTTCGTGGGTCACCTGGTGTGTGTATCGCCGTATTGAAAACGCATTGAGTGGCAATGCATCGCCTCATGATGTTGAGGCCCAGAATGCAAGAAAAACTATTGGTTTTTTTTCTCAACCAGTTTTCTGGTGACCCACCCCTTCGTGGATCACCTGACGTATTGAATGGCAGCGCATCGCCTCATGACGAGGCCCAGAATGCAAGTGAAACAGTTTGTTTTTCTCAACCAGTTTTCTGGTGACCCAGTCTTCGTGGGTCACCTGGTGTGCATGCGCCGCATGGAAAACGTATTGAGTGGCAGCGCATCGCCACATGACGACGCCCAGGATGCAGGTGAAACAATTTGTTTTTCTCAACCAGTTTTCTGGTGACCCACCCCTTCGTGGGTCACCTGGTGCGCTTGCGCCGTATGGCAAACGTATTGAGTGGCAGCGCATCGCCTCATGACGAGGCCCAAAATTCAAGTGAAACAATGGTTTGTTCTCAATCAGTTCTTTGGTGACCCACCTCTTCGTGGGTCACCTGGTGTGTTTGCGCTGCATTCAAAACGCATTGAGTGGCAATGCGTCGCCTCATGCTACGGCCCAGAATGCAAGTGAAACAATTTGTTTTTTCTCAACCAGTTTTCTGGTGACCCACCCCTTCGTGGGTCACCTGGTGTGCTTGCGCCGTATGGAACGTATGGGAAACATATTAGGTGGCAGCGCGTCGCCTCATATTCATGCCCAGAATGCAAGTGAAACAATTGGTTTTTCTCAACCAGGTGCTGGTGGCCCACCCCTCCGTGGGTCACCTGGTGTGCTTGCGCCGTATGGCAAACGTAGTGAGTGGCAATGCATCGCCTCATGTTGAGGCCCAGAATGCAAGTGAAACAGTTGGTTTTTCTCAACCAGTTTTCTGGTGACCCACCCCTCCGTGGGTCACCTGGTGTGCTTGCGCCGCATGGAAAACGCATTGAGTGGCAGTGCTTCGTCTCATGTTGAGGCTCAGAATGCAAGTGAAACAATGGTTTTTCTCAACCAGTTTTCTGGTGACCCACCCCTTCGTGGGTCACTTGGTGTGCTTGCGCCGCATGGAAAACGTATTAGGTGGCAATGCCTCGCCTCATGTTCAGGCCCTGACTGCAAGTGACATATCTGGTTTTTCTCAACCAGTTTTCTGGTGACCCACCCCTTCGTGGGTCACCTTCTGTGCTTGCGCCGTATGGAAAACGCACTGAGTGGCAATGCGTCGCCTCATGTTGAGGCCCAGAATGCAAGTGAAACAATTTGTTTTTCTCAACCAGTTTTCTGGTGACCCACCCCTTCGTGGTCACCTGGTGCGCTTGCGCCGTATCAAAAACGCACTATTGAGTGGCACTGCCTCGCCTCATGTTGAGGCCCAGAATGCAAGAGAAACAATTTGTTTTTTTCTCAACCAATTTTCTGGTGACCCACCCCTTCGTGGGTCACCCGGTGTGCTTGCGCCGCATGGAATACGTATTGAGTGGCAGTGTTTCGTCTCATGTTGAGGCCCGGAATGCAAGTGAAACA
The DNA here is from genome assembly GCA_963575745.1 of Prorocentrum cordatum. Classification (NCBI taxonomy): domain Eukaryota; class Dinophyceae; order Prorocentrales; family Prorocentraceae; genus Prorocentrum; species Prorocentrum cordatum. The sequence goes on along the minus strand of CAUYUJ010015106.1, from coordinate 301,706 downwards.
ATTGGTTTTTTTCAACCAGTTTTCTGGTGACCCACCCCTTCGTGGGTCACCTGATGTGCTTGCGCCGTATGGCAAACATCTTGAGTGGCAGTGCATCGCCTCATGACGAAGCCCAGGATGCAGGTGAAACAATTTGTTTTTCTCAACCAGTTTTCTGGTGACCCACCTCTTCGTGGGCCCCCTGGTGTGCTTGCGCCGTATGGAAAACGTATTGAGTGGAAATGCATCGCCTCATGTTGAGGCCCAGAATGCAAGCGAAGCAACTTGTTATCCTCAACCAGCTGTCTGGTGACCCACCCCTTCGTGGGTTACCCGGTGTGCTTGCGCCGTATGGAAAACGTGTTGAGTGGCAATGCATCGCCTCATGTTGAGGCCCAGAATGCAATTGGAACATTTTGTTTTTCTCAACCAGTTCTCTGGTGACCCACCTCTTCGTGGGTCACCTGGTGTGTTTGCGCTGCATGGAAAACGCATTGAGTGGCAATGCGTCGCCTCATGTTGAGGCCCAGAATGCAAGTGGGTTTTTTTCTCAACCAGTTTTCTGGTGACCCACCCCTTCGTGGGTCACCCGGTGTGCTTGCGCCGTATGGGAAACGCATTGAGTGGCAATGCATCGCCTCATGATGAGGCCCAGAACGCAAGTGAAACCATTTGTTTTTCTCAACCAGTTTTCTAGTCACCCACCCCTTCGTGGGTCACCTGGTGTGCTTGCGCCGCCTGGAAACGTATTGAGTGGTAATGCCTCGCCTCATGTTGAGGCCCAGAATGCAAGTGAAACAAATTGTTTTTCTCAACCACTTGTCTGGTGACCCACCCCTCCGTGGGTCACCTGGTGTGCTCGCGCCGTAGCGAAAACGCATTGAGTGGCAGTGCGTCGCCTCATGTTGAGGCCCAGAATGCAAGTGAAACAATTGGTTTTTCTCGACCAATTTTCTAGTGACCCACCCCTCCGTGGGTCACCCAGTGGGCTTGCGCCGTATGGCAAACGTATTGAGTGGCAATGCCTCGCCTCATGTTGAGGCCCAGAATGCAAGTGAAACAGCTGGTTGTTCTCAACCAGCTGTCTTGTGACCCGCCCCTTCGTGGGTCACCTGGTGTGCTTGCGCCGTATGGCAAACATACAGAGTGGCAGTGCGTCGCCTCATGACGAGGCCCAGGATGCAGGTGAAACAAATTTGTTTTTGTCCCAACAAGTTCTCTGGTGACCCACCCCTTCGTGGGTCCCCTGGTGTGCTTGCGCCGTATGGGAAACGTATTGAGTGGCAATGCATCGCCTCATGTTGAGGCCCAGAATGCAAGTGCAACTAATTGTTTTTCTCAGCCAGTTGTCTGGTGGCCCACCCCTTGGTGGGTCACCCGGTTTGCTTGCGCCGTATGGAAAACGTATTGAGTGGCAGTGCATCGCCTCATCATGTTGAGGCCCAGAATGCAAGTGAAACAGTTGGTTTTTCTCAACCAGTTGTCTGGTGACCCACCCCTTCGTGGGTCATCTGGTGTGCTTGCGCCGTATGGAAAACGCATTCAGTGGCAAATGGGTTTTTCTCAACAAGATTTTTGGTGACCCACCCCTTTCGTGGGTCACCTGGTGTGCTTGCGCCGCATGGGAAACGTATTGAGTGGCAGTGCATCGCCTCATGTTGAGGCCCAGAATGCAAGTGAAACAGTTGGTTTTCTCAATCAGTTTTCTGGTGACCCACCCCTTCGTGGGTCACCTGGTGTGCTTGCGCCGAATGGAAAACGCATTGAGTGGCAGTGCGTCGCCTCATGTTGAGGCCCAGAATGCAAGTGAATCAATTGTTTTTCTCAACCAGTTTCCTGGTGACCCACCCCTTCGTGGGTCACCTGGTGTGCTTGCGCCGTATCGAAAACGCATTGAGTGGCAGTGCGTCGCCTCATGTCGAGGCCCAGAATGCAGGTGAAACCATTTGTTTTTCTCAACCAGTTTTCTGGCGACCCACCCCTTCGTGGGTCACCAGGTGTGCTTGCGCCGTACGGCGCATGTATTGAGTGGCAATGTTTCGCCTCATGTTGAGGCCCAGAATGCAAGTGAGACCATTGGTTTTTCCCAACCAGTTCTCTGGTGACCCACCCCTTTCGTGGGTCACCTGGTGTGCTTGCGCCGCATGGCAAACATATTGAGTAGCAGTGCGTCGCCTCATGACGAGGCCCAGGATGCAGGTGAAGCAATTTGTTTCTCTCAACCAGTGTTCTGGTGACCCACCCCTTCGTGGGTCACCTGGTGTGCATGCGGCGTGGAAAACGTCCAAGGTGGCAGTCGTCTGGATTCCTCGGAAGACGCCGGGCCATGTCCTAGGGATTCCTGAGGTTCCCCTTGGGGTTCCTTAGGGTGCCCTAGGGATTCTTGGGGATTCACCAGGGCTTCTTAAGAAGCCCCGAGGGAATCTGAAAGAAGATTCCCTGAGGACCCCGCAGGACCCCCGAAGGATTCCTGAGGATTTCCGAAGGGATTCTTTGGGAGCGCCGAAAGATTCCTCAGGATTCCCGAGGGACTCTTGCAGATTCCGCTTTGAATCCCAAGGATTCCGCAGGGATTCTCTTTGATTCCCGAGGGGGCCATAAGGATTCCCGAGGGTTTCTGGAGTCCGCGGGGATTCTTAACGACACGTTAGGGATTCCAAAAGATTCCTTAGGGATTCCTGACGATTCCCAAGGGATCCCTCCTCAGGATTCCCTTAGGATTCTTGAGGAGCCCTCAAGGATTCCTAAGGATTCCCTAGGGATTCCTAGGGATGCCCTCGGGATTCCTTAGGATTCTCTTGGGATTCTTGCGGATGCCCTAGGGATTCGTAAGGATTCCTTAGAAATTCCTTAGGGATTCCCAAGGGATCCTCAAGGATTCCCAGAGTCTGCCCCTCGCAGGCCGCCCTTCACAGGCTTCCATAAGCTTCCCCCGATAGGCTGTCCCCCACCGGCAAATTCAAGGAAACCCTCCTTGCCACCCGCCCAGCCAAGAATAATTTACGTTGCGCGCTTCAAATTCACCCTCCATGCTAAAGCAGCAGGACCGCGCACGCCATGAATAATAATTTGAAGTTTTTATTCTTCTTCGGAAATTTCAGGGTTACCTTGTAATTTCAAGCCCCAGGCCAGCCCCAGAAGAATAATATTGAATTAAATTTTGTTTCAGAACGTATTGAGATTCTTTGGAAATTCGAAGGTAACCCTCGAATTTCCCCCGAAACCCAAGAAGAAGTAGCTAATCGATAGGGTTTAATGATAATCAGCGCCCCGTCATAGAAGACAGCAACAAGCAGGGGGGGGGAAGGCGACGGGCCATCGCCAGCCATGATGAAATCATGAGCCTCCCGACGCCTATGGGTAGGGCCAGCGTCCCCCCCCCTCCTCCCTCCTCTGCCCTGCCCCCCACGACGACGTCGTCGTCGTCGTCGTCGTCATCGTCGTCGCCTCCTCCCCCCACGGGGCAGGAGGAGGAGGGGGCTGGCGACCGGGGCATGTAGCCGTAGATGTAGCCGCGAGAAGAAGAGGCCCAGGAGGTCTGCGGGGCGCGTTCTGACCAGGGGATTCGAAGGGATAAGGGATAATACCGTAAAGCGGGCCGTGTTCGTAAAATGCGGTCGCTTGAGACCGGGGCACCGCTGCCACGCCGCTTGAGTCGCGGTCGCTTGAGTCGTTTGAGCTTGAGTCGCTTGAGTCCTTGAGCCAAAACGGCTACGGATGATGATGATGATGATGATGATGATGATGATGATGATGATGATGATGATGATGATGATAAGTATGATGATGATGTTGGCGAGTAGGGTTGTTATTATTATGATGTTGCTTATTATTTATCAGTAGTAGTAGTAGTAGTAGTAGTAGTAGTAGTAGTAGTAGTAGTAGTAGTAGTAGTAGTAGTAGTAGTAGTAACCCTGAGTGCGGGGTGGCCGCGGGCTCAATCTTTCAATGCCGACTAAGCGCGGGGCAGTCGGGCCTTTCCTGCCTCAACCCGTACCCACTTCCATCCATCCTGCCTATTTCCTCCTCCTTGCCGCCGTTTGGCACCCCGTTCCTCCAACTCTGGCAAGCTCATCACACACGGGCCCTCGCCCGCGCCCCACCGCCGCCGCGGAAAGTTCAGGCGCAGTCTCCCATGTCTTCTGAGGGTTGAGGAGACTCACCTTGTCAGCGGTCGTCTCCGCCTCCTCCTCCTCCGTCTCCTCCTCCTCCTCCTCCTCCTCCTCCTCCTCCTCCTCCTCCTCCTCCTCCCCCTCCTCCTGCTGCGAGAAGCTCGGGGCGACTGTGAAGGACTGGGTGGCGCCCATGATCCAGCCCGGCCGTGTCCTGCTGACCTTCTTGCAAGGCGACGATATAGAGGGATAGACCTTGATGCGCCGAGAACTGGGAGAGACCTCATGAAGAGTTGTGGTGCGATGTCTGTTGCTGACATACGGGGGGCCTGATCTACTGATGTCGACGTAATGCATTCCTCGAGATTTGCTTCCACGTCTTTGCGCGGGGTGGCTTCAGGCCTGGCCAGACTGAATCTATGTCGTGTCGGGAGTCGAGAAGAACTGCGGCCGCATCTACTTGTACGGGTAACATCTGTCCGCCTACGGCCTGGAGGACTCCTTCGGGATTTTCTGATTCCCGCCCCGCCGCTGCCAGCCAGGCTGGGTGACCCCCGTCGCCTCCGTCCCCGCTCTGAGTCGTCGGCGGTCGACTCGTCTTCTCCTCCCCCGTTTTCCTCCTCATCCTCCTCCTCCTCCTCCTCCTCGTCCTCCGCCTCCTCCTCCTCCGCCTCCTCCTCCTTGTCCTCCTCCTCCTCCTCCTCCTCCTCCTCCTCCTCCTCCTCCTCCTCCTCCTCCCCCTCCTCCTCCTCCTCCTCCTCCTCCTCCTCCTCCTCCTCCTCCTCCTTTCCCTAGCCGTTCCCTTCGGGATACCCTCGCGGTGCGCAGGCGCGATTGGGAGCGGCGTTGCCTGCGCGGGCCGCGCGCCATGGGGGCGCAGCCATGATCCAGATCTGCATCAGAGTGGACCACATGTGCGGAGGCGGGCCTGCTGCGCTCGCTCGCTTGGTGGACATCCTGGAGGGCAAGGGAGACCTCGACATTTTGGTTTGCGGGCCGCTTCTGCCACTGCATGGCGGTCTCGAAGGCGAGGTCGTTCGCCCCTCCGAAGGTGCCTGCCCATCAGCTGCTACGGCTGTCCCTGGGCTACGGGCTGGCTGGCAGGCTGCTCGAGACGAAGGGGCAGGTGATCGAGCATGTGACGCAGCAGAGGGTGGAGTCCAAGCAGTCGCTGAGGCCTCGTTCCCCTGCTCGAACGCCGTCGATGCTGGCGCGACTTCTGACAGTTTACCACGAGGAGGGCTGGCATCAGGACTCCCACGGCCTTTGGTTCCAGGTGGACCCCAGTGGGATGAAGGTACTCCCGGCCGGGCCTCGCGTGCAGCGGCCGGGACAGAAGATGAGATCCCGCAGCAAGTTCCAGAAGCAGTTCGTGGAGGGCTTGAACAAGCTGAAGGTCATCAAGCGCAAACCGAAGTTGGACATCCGCATGGGCAGGGTGCTGGCGAGGAAGCTCTTCGAGGCCAAGGTGAGGATCAGGGACGACCAGTACTTCGAGAAGGGACCGAGTCGGGTGGAGGACCTGCCCAAGCAGTGCGCGACGGAGGCCAAGAAGCCCGACCTCAAGATCAAAACATCTTCGGATCCCGCTCGAAGCGCATGGCGTGCAACCTACCAGCGTCACAGCCTGTGCTCGTGCAGCAGCGCGTCAAGGAGGAGATGAAGACGGACAAGTCGCTGGGCCACCTCAGCAGTTCTACATCGGGGACAGCGTGCACTCGGTGGGCACGCTGGGCGAAGCAATTCCTGCAGAAACAAGAGAGTGTCGACGTGGAGCGGTACCACATCGGAAGCGAAGATGAAGGCGAATCGTTGGACTCGCGAGTTGTGATCGCGGAGCCGCAGGTCGACAGGAACTCGGTTACGGAGAGGAAGAGCAAGACGAAACATAAGGACAATAAGGACAAGACGGACAAAATTCAGGTTGGGAAAGTTGCCGACCAGTACTCCAAGGAAGAGGCCGCCACCGAGGGCGGATAGCAGGTGAACGCCTTCCTGGTTCTCCTGGGGGAGGGTTTGGCCTGCCTGTCTCCTTGTGTTCGGGGCCCTATCGGGGGCCCTGAATGCACGGCTCTTGTTTTTTTTGTTTTCCTGGGCGCCGCGCCGCCTCTCGTTGGGGGCCCGCGGTGCCCCTCTCGGCCTGTCGGGGCTCGCTTGGCCACCGGTGGCCGCTCGCGCCCGCTTTTTTGCTCCCGCCCGGGCAGGTCAAACTCCCCTTTGAGTGACGAGGGCGGGCGTCGCCCCGCGTGGCCGGGGCAGCTGGCGCTGCCCGCGTAATCAGGGCCCTCCTCCTCCTCCTCCTTCTCGTCCTCCTCCTCTTCCTCCTCCGCCTCCTCCTCCTCCATAGCCAATTTGGCTCAACGGGTCTCGCTCCCAAACTTCCCAACTTCTCTCGAGTCGCCCGGCGTCCAGGCCCCATGGGCGGGCCGCGGCCGAGCCTCCTGGCCCTCGGCGGCGGTTCCCCCTCGGCGCCTATGCCCCCCCACCCCCCCTCTCGCCGTGGAAGCGTCGCGCCAGGCCATGCCGTGGCCGCGTCAGGAGGTTAAGTCGCGGGCTGGAGGTGACGGCGGCGCAAGCGGGGGGAGCTGCTGGCACCTTGCCCCCAGGTGCTGCCATGAGCATGTGGCGGCGTCGACAGCAGTTGATTCTCCGACGACTCAGCCCGACCGCGGTGCATGTGATATCAATTTGCAGTTCTCGGTGATCCAGGTGCAGATGATACAATCTGAGACGAATTACCATGCTCTCCAGAGGGTCCATGATGACCTGGCAAAGCAGACAGCGGATCACTTCTCTCAGCTACAAGCAGTTTTTTTTGGCATCCCCAGCGCATTGGGGATTGCGACGATTCATCCGAAAGCGTTGTCGGAGGGCCCCTTCCCGTTCTCGAACCCTGAGGGTGGATCAGACCTTGACCTCCGTGCGCGGCGTGATCTCACGCAGACCCTTTGGATTTTCCTTTTTGCCTGTGGCGGGTCGGCCTGTGGCGGGTACCTCTGGTCGCGGCGAAGTCGGCTCGACGAGACTCGGGCGTGCTCTTCGCATCTTGAGGAAGGGCTCCACCCCGGTGCATGTTGTCATGGCTTCGGTTGCGGATGATGGCTCCGCGGCAGGGAGTGCGCGCGGTCTCATCGCTTCGGAGGGCCATGAGAAAGTTGGGGGAGGTTGGAGAGATCTGCCCTTCAGGCGAATGCAGTAGCAGCTCGGGCGTTTTTGGGTCTGACGGGAGGAGCGCAGGTTCCTCTGCATCCGAGGGTTCGATTGGGCCCCAGACTCGGACTTATTCGAGCGACGCCGTATCGCGAGGTTATCCTCTTCATGGCTGTGGCGGCTGTTGAAATCCACCGCCCTTCGAATCTGCGCCCTTTTAACAGTTTGTTGTTACGTGTTTTGCTTTAGTGTTCAGTCTCTCGCTATCTCTACACGTGGAACAAGTTTGCGCTGTCGGAAGGCTAGGAAGTTTCCCGGGCGGCGCCGGGCCGCCTGCTTCCTGGGGAACCGCGGGCCGCGAGCCGCCATGGCGAGTCTCTGATGAGCTCCACACGGGCACCCTCTACGGGGCTTGCATGGGCGATCGGGGTGCCGGAGAGGTTGTCGCGCATCTCTTTGATGAGCTCTCTGGTCAGTTCCATGGCATCGCACCCGCGAAAATTGAGACGGGCAGTATCACTGCAGTGAGCTGACCTGGCGAGGGGCGACGCGGCCGTTGTAATCGCCCGCTTGCCCGACGGGCGTCGCCCTGCGAGCGCGTGTAAGCGTGGCCCTCTGCAGATCGTTGCGGGTCTTCCTCCTGCCGCAGCGTCATTCTCATCGCGGGCGATTGGAATGCTGCCCCGATGGAGGATGGGAGGGCCCCGCCCGATGGCGAATTCGGACCTGGGGGTAGGCCGCGGCGCGGCGCTTCCTAGCAATTGTACGATTCGCGACGTGAGCGACGCGCGTGGACATGGCCGGCGGGGCGACCAGGGGCCCTTCGAGGCTGGGCAGAATCCACGCGTCCCCCGCTTGTGGCGCCGCTGATGGGGTGGAATCAGCCGTCGCTGCTGCATGCGCGCATTTTCACTCGGACCTCGTCGGACCGCGCCCCCGCGGCGGCGGCGGCCGCTGCCCCGCCCAAGCTCGGGGGCCAGCGCATCGGGAGAAGGCCTCTGCGCAGCAAGAAGGGAGCGCGCTCCCAACGGACCCCGTCGGACAAGCTCGGACGCGCGAAGACGATTTCTGGCGCGGCGGCAGACGGGTTCGGCACTTCGCTCAGACACAGACAGGCAGCGAACAATGCGGCGCAGCTGCGCTTCGCGTTCACGGCGCATCGCGGGTGGGCGGGGCAGCGGCGGCATCTTCCGCGGGCGCTTCGCTGGCCCCCTGCGCCCGCCTCGACGTCGACGTCGGGATCAAATCAAAACCGGGCCCACTGAACAATCATCGGCCCGAGGCTGGCCCCGGGGCGGCCGGCCGCGCGTCGAGGCGGGTAAAAGTCGAGGTTCTGCCTCTTCAACCGTGGATGGCCGTCGACGGGGCGGCGCGCTGGACTGCGGGGGGCGAGGCGATGGGCGAGGATGGCCGGCCTCGCGTTTCACCCGATTTGTCCGCGCGAGCATTGGCCGCCCATTGCGGGGGGGCACTGCCTGGGCGCTTTGCCCGGTCATCTTTCTTTCCCGTGCCCAGACAGTCGAAGGGGCCCCCGCTCTTCCATCGCGGCGCCCGGGCCAAGAAGCGCTCGACGGGGGGGCTCGGTTCGATTCGAGAGGCATTCGGCCCCCGCGGCCGATGGGGCCCCGGGCGGGCGCCGGGCGGCTCCTCAAGGAATGGCGTGTTTGATATTATGTAACGAGGATGCGTTCGAAAGCGACGGCGTCTGCCTCCGCCCTGATTATAGGAAAAACCGCACGGCCCCCCCCGAACGCCCCGGCCCTGCCGAGCGGGGTGCTCTGGTGCCGCCGCGCCCCGCGCGGCCGCGGGGAAGGGGAAGGGTTGGGCGATTGGGGGGGCGCGTTGAACGTTGCGGCGGGCGCCCCGAGCGCCGCCATCGGCCTCGCCCCCTCGCTCCACCGCAGCGGCGCCTCGCTGCGGCCGTCGTTTATCAGAACAGAAAAAACACATATAGGTACAAAGGGTTTTTATTGGTTTTACACCGGAAAGGGGCGTCGTTAAGAGGGCGCCTGGCACGGATGCGGGGATCGGGGTGGCGTCGGCGTTTAGCGCTCGCAACGGGGTGAAAAAGGGGGCCGGGAAGAGAGCGCGACTCCCATTCCCAAGACCCTTCGAAAGGCAGCAAACAATTCTTTTTCTATTCATCAGCCGCACGGCCAATCGAACGAACGAACAAGTGTCTCGGCGCGCAGCGTTAGCTTCGCATGCGCGCATCCTGGCTTCCTTCCGTTGCTTCCTTCGCTTCTTTCTCGCCCTCCTCTGCTTTTATCTCTCCCCCTGCTTTGCCTTGCCCCGCCCCCCCCTCCTTTCCAGCTCGGAGCTGTCGCCGCGCGCGAAGAGCGCAACCCGAAGGGCGTTGCTGTAATTCCTTTGTGCACCACGAAGTCTCGCGCAATTCCACGGCGCACGGTCTGGCGACGCTGCCAGCGCGGGGGGCGCGCAAAGGAATTTCCCGCGCGTGTGATCGCTGTCGCCGCCCCCACAAGGGCACGCGCGATCCCTTTGCGTAGAGCTTGCTCTCCCGCCTCGAGGAGCGCACGGGGCCTGGCGCTACAATCGCAAGGCCGCGGCGCCTGGCCGCGCGATGCAGCTGCGCCGGGTACCGCGCCCAAAACGACCCCACGTGGATGTCGGCTCTTCTGCCGAAATCGCGCTGGCAGCTGGCCAGCCACATTGCCGGCCCTGCATGCCCGCGCGCGCTACTGCGTTCTGCTGCCGCGACACGTGCTGCTGTCAACGGATGAACAAACTGACGTTGCACGGTGGTTTGGCTGTTCCAAACCACCATGGAATGTTTGTTGGTAGCGGATCTTGGGACCTTGTCGCCGCCGACAGCCTTGCCACACCATGCATGTCAACTGCATCCTAAAGCACGGCCGTGCATCAACCCTTGTTCGGGTCGCTGGGGATCCAGTGGCATGTGTGCGCATGCGTTGCGCCGTTGGTGGTGTCAAAACCCTTTGTGTGAAAATCCATTGTTTTTTTGTTTCGGACTCCTAGTTTAGGGACCAAAGCTATCATTTCCCCTGTTGAAGTGGGCGCGAGGCAGGGCGGCCCTACTTCGACAACGTTCATCGCTCTCGTGATGGACCCATGCTTGCGTTGTAGCCAGCATTACCCCCCCCCCCCCCTCCCCGTCTCGATTCGATTTCAATCTAGCTTGCGCAGATGATTGCAGCTTCGGCATTTGGAATTTCATTGTAGATATCAGGTCCTCCCTCCTGCTCCTGGATGCACTCGCGACGTCAGTTGAACTCTCACTGAACATTGGGAAATGCTGCGTCTTGGTCCATGGTTCCTGTTGGGGGATAGGCTGTCGTCGCATCTGAAAGCTAAGATCGTAGAGTTCCAAGAGTTCATGTTCTGGGCGCGCGCTTTCGATTTCTGTTCTTGGGCGGGCCCCGCAACTCGCGCTGTCGCGGGGCGCGAAGTCCTGATCGAGTTCAAGCCGAGGGTGGGGTTGCGTTTCTCGCTGTCTCTCGATCTCCCGACGACGGCTCGTCTTTTCCATTCGAGTGGCTCCGCTGTGCTGCAGCATCCGGCGCCGCTCGCCAGAGTGACCCCTGAAGTCGTGCGGGAGCACAGAGAAGCGCGGCAGATCTTGGCGGCTGGTCCGCGGCATTAGTAAATCTACTGCGTTCTGACGCAGATAAGGAATCCTTCGGGCGTCGCTTGGACTGTTCGATCGGGGCCGGGGGGCCGAGCCACTAAGTGCTGGGTCGACATTGCATGTAAAGCGTTGAGCCAGGCCCTGCCAGGCTCTGCACGACTACGAGAGGCTTGCTCGCGGTCGCTCGGATGGCGAATGAATCCATTTCAGAAAAGCTTCGAAGTGGGCAAAAAAATCCCATGGCCAGACGCGCGCGTGGAGGCGCGGAAGAGATCCAGGCGTCGCAGGCAGGCGCGACTGCAATCCAGGCGAAGGTTCACGAGCTTGCGCGCGGGCATCGACTGCAGGTTGCTCCATCCATCCATCTCCAGGCTAGGATCGGTCGTTGGCTCGGCGCGGTAGAGATGGCTACTGCGTCTCCTCTTCGGGCCAAGCATGGAGCTTCGGGAAAGGCTGCGCGCTCGCCTCATCGCTGGGATCATTCGGACCCTGTGGTCCGCGGCGCGCTGCATAATGAGCGTCGACCTGCCCTGGCATCGCCCGCGCCCCAGCGGGCCCGGGCCCCGATGGCCTGCCGGGCGCGCGGAAGGAGCTGCTTGTGAGGGGGGTCTCCGGGCTCAGAACGCGTATTCTCCCGGGGCCGAAATGGGGGGGCGGCCGAGGCAGCGCCGCTGCCGCGCGCGCGCGGGCGCCCCCCTCAAGGCGCGCGCGCGCGCCGCCGCCCCGGGCCCGGCCCAGGTCGCCCATGCCCGCCCGAGGCTTCTTCCGTGGTGGTAAAAGAAGGCCGCCCGTGTTTTTTCATTGCGCATGAACCTGAGCGCCCCTAAACGGTGTGGCTGGCCCCCCCCTGCTCGTTTCGCGAGCCCCCCGCTTTCCCTTGCCCCCCTGCCTGGCCTCTCGCTGCCCCGTGCTGTTTTGCAATCTATTCTGCGTGCTTCGGCCGCGGAGACGGCGCGCCGAGCTGTGCCGCGGCCCAGGGCTGTAACTGCGTTCTGGCAGCGACGACAGTGCAAGTGAAGAGTGCACCTCTGTTCCTGTCTGCGTTCCCGCTGACGGCGGGCCGCGGCCGCGCCCCCCGGCTTTCTTCGGCTGCCCCCGACGGATTGGCCCTCGTCTGCTGGATTGCCCGTGCCTCCTCGCCAATGGGCACGTCTCTGCGTATGTGCCTGGGCCCGGGCCCAGGGCCCCAAGGAGTCGCTGCGCCCTGCTGCGCACGCCCCCCCCCCACTAGCGTTTTTTTGGGGGGGGTCATGTTGCGCTGACGCCCTTGGTGTACTGTTGCGGAGTCGTTTGCTGCGTCTCCCCTAGCTCTCTCGGCCGCCGCCGCCCCCGCCTCCTCGCCTGCCCCCCACCGCCCGCTTCTGGACATGATGGGCTCTCCGCAACGCCCGCCTGCTGCCGCCTCTTCGCGTTTCAGTCGGACCCTCGTCGCCGGGTGCTAGGGGGGAACTTGCCGCGAGGGAGCGCCCTCCAGCGGCCTGGCGCCCAATCCGCCAACGCGGCGCTTCTCCGTCGGGCACAATCTGCCCCCCTCCCGCCAGCGCGAGGCTTTAGTTGAAGCGCGAGGCGCCTGCTCTTTTGCGGCGGGGACTCTTCTCTCATCTGCGAGGCCCCGTTGGAAGACGAGGTTGCGCGACGAGAGAGGGGGCGCGACTGTCGCTGCCGGGGCTCATGTTTTTCGCTGGGGTGCCCCAGCCGCGGCGGCGCCCCCAGCGTGCTTTTCTGCTTCCGCTGCTTCGTCGCAGGTGCTGCGGTGGGGGCGTTGGTTGAGGAATGTGCCCACGAGGCTTCAGACCCTGGAGGGCTCCTTATCTGATGAGGGCGGCGGCAATATCCACTGCCAATGGGCGATTGGAGTTCCACTGGTTTCCAGACCTTGGACTCCTTATCCAGAGATTCCTCATCCAATGCCCCCATCGCACTGCGCGCCCCCCCCTCTTGTGTGCACCCGTTCTGCTGCTGCTCTGCGGTGCTGGTGCCGCTGCTGCTGGTGGCGTGCGGGGTGGGCTCTTCGCATGGCGCCAGGCCGTCGGCGGGCCGCGGGGGGTTAGTGATGTACGCGTTCGTTGTTCACTCGGGCGTGTCTGTCTACAGGAGGCGTGTTCGAACACAGTCTAAAAATAATCTGGGGGAGATATGTCGCCGATGTTTGGCAATTGTTGGACATTGTTTAGACCATCCTTTATGCTTCCCCAACAAATCGGCCTAAGTTCGTTGCCGCTCGCGCGCCAGGGATGCACCGACCGTTTGCCCAGGGTGCCCTGCCACCCCGCCTGCCGCGCCTCGGGCTTCATATTCGTCGGCCCTTCCTCCCGTTTCGTTGTGCCCCTGCCTTGTGCCCTGCCTCCTCCTCCTCCCCGAATTGGGCGCGCGCCTGCGGACGGGCAGCGCGCCCTCATGGGCCTTCGACGCGCGGTGCCTGAGTGCGTGAAGCGGAAACAACAACAAACAAAAACAACAGAAACTCCTCCTCCTCCTCCTCCTCCTCCTCCTCCTCCTCCTCCTCCTCCTCCTCCCTCTCCTCCTCCTCCTCCTCCTCCTCCCTACTCCTACTCCTACTCCTACTCCTATCCTTATTCCTTATTAGAATATACTCCTACTCCCCCCTCAGGCCGGCCATAGGGGGCCGCATCCGGGTGGTCCCATCCTAACCTGTAAAAAACAATACAAAATCAACATTTTTCTTATTTTTTCCTCTCGACATGGACGTCCTGTCGTCCACGGCGATAATCCATTGCAAAAATACCACAAAGAGCACACGCGCGCGTTCATGTCAGAATCCTACCGAACACCGTGTGTTTGCAAGCATTTCAACATAAAAACATCAAAAACCCAATGCTTTTTCACAAAAATTGTACAAATTTCCCGCCCGGGCTCTCTTGCTGAAATCATAGGAAAACCATAGGAATCTTAAGAATTCTGTCGAATCCAGCGATTTCACGTCATCGCGCGGTGCACTCGCGATGCTCTGTCATGCACCCAGGCCGCGAATCCTGTGCAAAAAATACCACAAAGAGCACACTCGCGCGTTCATGTCAGAATCCTACCGAACACCGTGTGTTTGCAAGCATTTCAACATAAAAACATCAAAAACCCAATGCTTTTTCACAAAAATGCTTTGGGGTGTCCTGTCAGACCGTCGGGCTTCCTCCGGCCACCTCTGGCTTCCTGCGGTGTACCGGGCCATTCTCGACTCGTCTGGCAATGCGTGCGCGGCATTCAACACGCGCTCGCCAGTTCCCGTCGGCAACCGCCATCGCGGCCGCATCAGCTGTACCAAACCGGCTGGCCGGTGTGACTTCGGCCCCCAGTTGTGCCAGCTTTGCTTCTTATGTTGTGGGAGGGCGGGTGGGACTGGGCATGCCATGCTTGACTCGCTCGAGCTGGCTAGCTTGACTCCTACTCTATACTCCTACTCCTATCCTTATTCCTTATTAGAATATACCTACTCCCCCCTCAGGCCGGCCATTAGGGGCCGCATCCGGGTGGTCCCATCCTAACCTGTAAAAAACAATACAAAATCAACATTTTTCTTATTTTTTCCTCTCGACATGGACGTCCTGTCGTCCACGGCGATAATCCATTGCAAAAAATACCACAAAGAGCACACGCGCGCGTTCATGTCAGAATCCTACCGAACACCGTGTGTTTGCAAGCATTTCAACATAAAAACATCAAAAACCCAATGCTTTTTCACAAAAATTGTACAAATTTCCCGCCCGGGCTCTCTTGCTGAAATCATAGGAAAACCATAGGAATCTTAAGAATTCGGTCGAATCCAGCGATTTCACGTCATCGCGCGGTGCACTCGCGATGCTCTGTCATGCACCCAGGCCGCGAATCCTGTGCAAAAAAATACCACAAAGAGCACACTCGCGCGTTCATGTCAGAATCCTACCGAACACCGTGTGTTTGCAAGCATTTCAACATAAAAACATCAAAAACCCAATGCTTTTTCACAAAAATGCTTTGGGGTGTCCTGTCAGACCGTCGGGCTTCCTCCGGCCACCTCTGGCTTCCTGCGGTGTACCGGGCCATTCTCGACTCGTCTGGCAATGCGTGCGCGGCATTCAACACGCGCTCGCCAGTTCCCGTCGGCAACCGCCATCGCGGCCGCATCAGCTGTACCAAACCGGCTGGCCGGTGTGACTTCGGCCCCCAGTTGTGCCAGCTTTGCTTCTTATGTTGTGGGAGGGCGGGTGGGACTGGGCATGCCATGCTTGACTCGCTCGAGCTGGCTAGCTTGACTCCTACTCCTACTCCTACTCCTACTCCTACTCTTTCTCTTCCTCCTCCTCCTCCTCCTCCTCCTCCTCCTCCTCCCTCCTCCTCCTCCTCCTCCTCCTCCTCCTCCTCTTCCTCCTCTTTCCTTCAAACTCATGCCAAGCTGTGGAGACCTCGGTCGTCTGGAGTTTTTAAGGTCTCTGGATTCGGGAATTGCCTTGTAGGGTCGGTTGCCCTCTTGTTCGGATTCCACGGGTGAGATGTCCCAGCTGCTTGCTTGGAGTTAGATACCTTGGGCGCTCAGAGCGGACAGGCGGTCCAAAACTCGCTGCTGCTAAGTCGGCCCCAGGGCGTTCGCTTTAAGTCGAGATCTGGATCCATTACCCATACAAGTGTCTGGCGTGATCGTCTCCGAACGCCATCAGCAGCACCACTATATGTTCAAGTACCACTCAGTTATATAGTCTGAACGCGGGCATGCAACGGCTGACTCACGCCCCGCTGGGCGGTGGGAGCTTGACTTCGGCAGCGCGCGCTCAAAGATAGGGGGCGCCGCGCTGCCATATGGATTACGTGGTGTGCCCGACCTGAAGGTAAAGAACCCACGGTTCCAAAGAACAGGCCAGTGGTTGCAAGCCGAGCTGGCCGAGCTACCAGTGGCGGCATGGCGCGGCCGCCGCGCGCTCGCCGGACGTGAGAGGGCACGCGGTGGAAGCGAGGGGCGTGAAGAGAACGCAGTTCGAGGAAGAGCGTGTATCAGCGGACGTGGGTGTTGACCAGAAGGTCGGAAATGAGGGGGAACGCGCGCGCCCAAAAACGTTTAAAAGTCAAACGCATTCAAACCAGAAACGAACAGCACGACGGAGCAGCAACGAAAACAAATACGAAAAGCAAAACGAAGGCAAACACCAAGCTAAACAGCGTTGTAGTGGGCCCTTGATGGATTGGCTTGACAGGGGCGCCGCCGCGCCAAAGACGCAGGCGATACCGACTCACGACGGGCTGGAAAAGTTCGCTCGCGATGACGGGCGCCGAGGCCGGCAGAAAAAGAGGCCGAGGAGAAGGCGGAGGGCGTGCACGCGGCGACGAAGGACTTCGCAGCACCCAGCGGCGAGCGCAGATGCCGAGGTCGTGGACCTTGTGACCCTGCTGGGGGCCTTGATCGCGGAGCCTCGTGGCTTGAAGTTGGCGCTCGGGGCCGCTGTCGGCGAGGAGGACGGCGACCCACCGTCGAAGGAGCAGTGAGCGGGAGCGTGCGCGGCCAGTCGGCGTTGACAGTGCGGTGTGATGCAGAGAGGGGGGGAAGGCACGATGCCGGTAGCCTCCAGGCCATGACGACCGCAAGGCCGTGGGCTCATCCTCCGCCCTCCGCCTTCCCCTCCCGCCCCTCCTCCCAGTCCCATCGGTTGCGTCGGTCACCCGGCCCCTCGCCCGGTCGTGCTCGGTCTAGGCCCGTTGTCTCCCGTTGGGCCCTCTCGTCGTCTCGGGGTCTCGTCGTTGCATGGACCCCGAGCGGAGCGCAAAACCTAACATGTCAGCCTTCTCCCCCCACTCCCGCCTTCTCGTTCTCCATCTTCCTCCCCTTCTCCACCCAGCACGCGGCAGCAACGCTTGCGGCGTGT
The DNA here is from genome assembly GCA_963575745.1 of Prorocentrum cordatum. Lineage (NCBI taxonomy): Eukaryota > Dinophyceae > Prorocentrales > Prorocentraceae > Prorocentrum > Prorocentrum cordatum. Next base: position 285,009 of record CAUYUJ010015106.1, on the reverse strand, counting down.
CGCTCTGGGGCTTTGGCCGAGGGCTCTGGCCCGAGCTCGGCTGGCAGCGAGAGCTTCGGAGCCATCCGAATCCAATCCTCCTCTCCGCTCCCCCTCCTCCTTGCCCCTTCGAGGCAAGTCCGCTGTGGCGGAGCTATCCAAATCCGATCCTCCTCTCCGCTCCCCCTCCTCCTTACCCCGGCTCCCCCTTTCGCTCCTCCCCCCCTCCTGCTCCCCCCGTCCTGCTCCTCCTGGCGCCCCCGCGCCTCCCCTCCTCGCTCCCCTCGTCCCCGCCTCGGCCTGGCATGCGGAGAGAAAAGGGGGGCCTGCCCCGCGCTGGCCAGCTCAGTCAGCAAACGCTTCCTCCCTCCCTCCCCTCCCTCCCCTCCCGCCCTTCCCTCCCCTCCCTTCCCTCCCCTCCCCTCCCTCACTCCCCTCCCCTCCCTTCCCCTCCCCTCCCCTCCCTCCACAATTACTCAATCTGACTAATACTCTCCCTCTTCCCCTGATGACGGTTTGAAAGTGGCCGACCCCCCCCCCCCCGCGTATTGTTTTTTACACACAGGTTTCCCCGGAGTTGGGTTTTCGCCTGCATTTTTGTTCAAAATGCTGCTCTCGCTGAGGCGCCGGCCTCATTTTCGGGCCCCGCTCGTTCCGAGTCGTGCTCCCGCCGCAGCGCTGGCCTCATTTCCGTGCTTCCGC
>CAUYUJ010015106.1:241828-276828 GCA_963575745.1 Prorocentrum cordatum | reverse complement strand
CCCCCCTCGCTTTCCTCCTTCTTCCTCCTCCTCCTCCTCCTCCTCCTCCTCCTCCTCCTCCTCCCCTGCTCCTCCTCCTCTTCCTCCTCCTTCTCCTCCTCCTCCTCCTCCCACGCGTTGGCGAACGTACTCGGCCGAGGCGCTACCGTGGCAGTCCTGTGGGCCCGATGCTGGCGCAGGCTTGTCCTCTAATTTTGGCGGAGCAACATCAGATCGCGGCGGCCAGTTGTTGCACGTTTTCGGCCTCTGGGGGGTCGCCTCGCGGCCCCCTGGGACCGTTAAACAATTGTTTCAGGATGAAACACCGGCCCCAGGGAAGTGATCGTTGTTCTATTCATTGTTTTGCCGATCGGCGCGGGCCCTCGAATCTCCCCCTTCCCCCCTGGAGTGGATCTTGGCTGTTTTTAGGCGCCTGTTTCGAGCAGGCGGAGTCTCCCCCACAGGACGCACTGTTGCAAACAGTCGCGCTAAGCAGAGGTCCGGAGCCAGACCCCCCCCTCCCCTCCCCTTCCGCCCAATGTCGAAACGCCGAATGATAAACGCTGACGAAAGGGTCGAGCTTTCCAGGGGCCCAGCCGACGAAAAATTCGACGCCGGAGGAGAGGGTACCGCTGCTTGTGCGTACCAGGCAGGCCTGGGATGAAGGATGAGTCGTTCCGCAGCGTTCCTACCGTAGCGCCACGACACGTCCTCCAGGTCTTTTCAGCTCTGAGAGATTGCTGGTGTGATTCTCATCCGTGATTTGTCCTCGGCTTGCCTTCGCCTCAATTGACGAAGTTGTTGCCGGTCTTGGCTTCCTCAAAGTTCGATTTACTTTTAGCCAATCGGCTTGTGGAGATCAAGCTAGATAAATCAAGATCAGCGCAGGTAAATCGAAGTAAAGCCAGGTAAGTCTGGGCAAAACCATGTGAATTCAGGTAAATCGGTAAGTCCAAAGATCCCCTGCGAAAGTTTTACCAAATCGTGTCCGCTCCAGCGCGGGTCGGGGGGAAGCAGAATTCGTCAAGCCCTAAACGACCGGTGGCCCGTGGGGGTTGATGACTCGGAAATCGCGCGACGTGTCGCATTGCCGCGCTCGATGGCGAATTTCTTCTGGTGTGCGGGGGCATTGGTTGGTGCTCAGGTCGGCTAGGAGCCACGCGAGGCCCTCGCTTCGGGAAAGCAGTGAGGAGGGCCCCAGGCTGCTACGCACTTTCGACTCGATCCTCAATCTGCCACTAGTCCCTGGCTTTCTCGTTCAAGGTTTGTTGCTCTTCCTTAGTGGGATGCAGGTGTGGCGGCTCTCTGTTGCTGCTCGTTGCTGGGACCGTTCCGTGGAAGTGCCTAGTCACACGCGTTCTACCAGCGCAGACGGAGCCCCATGGCACGACACGACAGACGAGCGACGGCCGACAGACGAACGACAAGAGGCGGCGCGGTGGAAGGGGGCAGGGCGGGAGGGTGGGGGAGGGCCCGCGGGGGGGCGCCGCGGCGGCACGCCACGTGCTCAGGCTGGCGCGAGCGGTCCCCGCCGCGTCAGGCGCTTCCGCCGCAGCCCAGCCGCCCGCGAGGGAGCGCCGCGGCCGAGCCGGCGCGAGCAGCGCTCAGCGCCGGGCGTCGGGCGTCGGGCGGCGGCACACCCGCGATGCCCTGCCCGTCCAGGGCGCCCAGCAGGGCCCTGGCTGCGGCGAGGATCGCCGCGGGCCCCTGGGCGGTGGGGTCGCCCGCTGCCGCCTCCAGCAGCAGCGCGCCCGCCTGCGCCCCGCCGCTGGCGCCGTCGCCCGCGCGGGCGCGCAGGGTGGCCGCCTGCGGGCGCAGCGCCGCCGCACGCCCGCCGGCCTCCCAGAGCGCCCAAGGCTCCCCTCTCGTGGCCCAGTCGGCGCGCTGTCGCTTGGCTGGGTGGGCTGCCATGCGCCGAGGCTGGAGTCCTCGGCGCTGTCCCCCGCGTCGGCTCAGCGCTGGCGCTTCCGCGCGGACATGCGCGGACGCCGCCTGCGCCTCTGGCGGGGGCACCGCGGCATCCGCGGCGGAGCCGGCGGCCGACCAGTCGGGGTCGCCCTCGGCCTCGATGCCGTGCTCGCCAGCGTCGAGCGCCACTGGCGGGACCAGCAGCCGCTCGCGGACGTGCTCCGTCGCCCCGCAGGGGCCCGTGTCCGTAGCCCCGACGGGGCCGGCTTCCGACGCCCCGTTGGAGGGGCCAGTGGTGGCGGCCTAGTCCTCTTTGCAGCGTTGGAGGAGGCCCGCGATCTGCGCTGTACTCAGGACCCTGGCCGCGACTTCCGCGGTCTCGAAGGCCCATGCAGTGCCGCCACGGCGGCTGCCGCCACGGCGGTTGCCGCCGCAGGCGGTGGCGGGCCTGGAGTCGTTCCCGGTCCTGCAGGCGCGCTGCGCCCTCGCCGGCGCCGCCTCTGGCTCCTGCGGAGCCTGTGCTGGCGTTCTCGGTGCCGTTGCTGACGCCGGTAAAGTGCACAGTCGCACAAACGTGCGTGCATTCGTGCATGTGTGTAAGAGCATGTGTGGTTGTATGAATCGTATGCGGATGTGCGCATGTCTGTACGCGTTTACGTGAGAACACGTGTGTATGTGCGTACGCATGTACGTTCAGTTGTGCACGCGTGTAGTATGTATGCGCGTGCGTGTGTGTATACGTGTGTGTGTGCGTGTGTGTACGTGTGTGTGTACGTGTGTGTGTGAGAGAGTGTGTGTGTGTGTGTGTGTGTGTGTTTGTGTGAGTTAGTGTGTGCGGGTGGGTGGCATGGTGTACGTGCGCGTGTTGGTAAACGTGCGCGCCCGTGCCCATGTGCACGACGTTTCTCATTTGCACGTGCTCGCACGCACGATGTGCAATGATCAGACGTTCATACGGATGCTCGTGCGACTGAGTGGCTCGGCCATTGATCGTAGATGATGCACGTGGGTACCGCTGTGAAGGGGCACGCGACAACATGTCCCTGCACTCCCGCACGCAGGTCTGAGTTCATGAGTGCATGCAACACGTACATGCTCACACCGCGCCGTTGGTTCCAAGCCTTTCCTGCCGATAGATGGTTGCCCCTGGTGGAAATTTATGTTTAGATGGTTAGCCTTGGCCGGCCCTACCAGCGCATGCTCCGTAATGCTCACACCTCCAAGTTGAACAAGAGAAATCGTTGGGCGCGTTCTGCGGCGCGCTGCTAACACCTAGAGGAGGCCGACCCAAAAGGCTTGAGCACCACTGCCGGGGAGCCTACCTGGTTTGAGTAGCCACCTGTTCTAGCCAGAGTCAAGGCGAGTGTCTTTTTGTTCAGCTCAGTATCACAGGGAGGTGCAGGCCAGGTGATGTTGTGGCAGAGGTTGTGCGGGAGGAAGCAGCACACGAGGGAGTGAAACGTCGCGGCCCTCGTGCGCATGTTGCCGCCTTCTGCCTGGACAACTCAGCCACGTGCTCCAGCTCACTCGAAGTCGATCGCGAGTGCATGCGTTGGAGACCACGTCGGTTTGCGGCCCGGCACGAGGAGGCAGGCCTTGCCTCTCGGGGGCGGCAGAATTGGTTGAATCCGAGCAGTGCCCCCTCTGTTCCGGCGGGGGGCACGGGGCAGGCCTGCGGGCGATGGGCCCAGCGGCCCAGGTTGGGGGGCCAGGGTGGGCTGACGGGAAGGCGACCCAAGTACCACGCATGGGTTTTAGGGGGCCGACGGCAGACGGCAGCTGGCAGGCAGTTGACGATGTCTGACGATGTCCCGCGACGACGACGACGACGACGACGATGACGACGACGACGACGACGACGAGGGCCCGGGGAGGGGTAAGGAAGAGAAGCAGAAGCGAGGACGACAAGGAAGAGGAGAAGGAGGAGGAGGAGAAAAGGCAGATGAGGAGGAGAGGGAGGGGGAGGGAGACGGGCAAGGGAGGAGAGAAGGCGTAGGGGGAAGACGGACGAGGACAGGACAAGGGCAACGATACCCATAACGACGGCGAGAACCAGGAGGACAAGCCCGAGGATGAGTATTGAGTGCGACCGTGCGGGCGAGGGCGAACACGAGAACATGATGTGCGAGGAAGATGTTGAGGTGAAGTGAGGATCAAGGGGAGTATGCTGTGGAGGAAGAATATGATCCCAGTGCGACCCTACCTAGGAGTTGGAGCCCCTGGGAAAGCAGCATTCGTAGTAACAGTAAAGCTAAGCTAAAGCTAAGCTAAAGCTAAGCTGGAGCTAAGATGAAGCTACGCCCAAGCTAAGCTAAAGCTCAGCTAAAGCTAAGCTAAAGCTAAGCTAAGCTAAAGCTAAAGCTAAAGCTGAGCTAAAGCTGAGCTAAAGCTAAGCTAAAGCTAAGCTAAAGCTAAAGCTAAGCTACAGCTAAGCCAAAGCTAAGCTAAAGCTAAGCTACAGCTGAGCTAAAGCTGAGCTAAAGCTAAGCTAAAGCTAAGCTAACGCTATGCTGAAGCTATGCTGAAGCTAAGCTAAAGCTGAGCTAACGCTGAGCTAAAACTAAGCTAAAGCTAAGCTAAAGCTAAAGCTAAAGCTAAAGCTAAAGCTAAACCTCCCAGGGGACTGGGGGAACCGCGGGGCGGGGACTGGGGGAACCGCCCGGGGCGCTCTCCACTGCCCGGCCCCTTTAAGCTAAGAGAGTAAGAACCCTCTAGGCAGAGCCTAGGTAGGGAATAAGGCAGTAGAGGGGGGAGAGGAAGTGAGGGGAGTGAGGTGGAGAGAAGGAGAGCGGAGAGGGAGGAGAAGGAGGTGGACCAGAGTGAAACAAAGATGCGTCAACGATGCTGCGATAACCTTCGCGTCCCCAGTCCCATCATAAATCCCTACAGCCTTTCTTGCTACAAAAAGGGCCCCCCTTAAAAGACCAGCACGACATGGGCCTGTCATTCAGGAAAGAGGAACTGCACTGCACACTTCTAGGGGCACTAAGGAGTGCGACAAGGTATGATCAGACAGTTCAGCGAGGTGCCCAGCGAGGTTTATGCTTTGAAAGAAGGCAGTTCTGGTCTGTCGCACTCTTGCACGGTCTTGCATGTGTGGGCGTGGATGTTGAGGGGTGTCTCGAGCGAGGGCCCCATGTTGAAACAGGGACGCCCATGCTCAAGCCCTGGGTCTCCAAATTCAAGGAAATCTGAAGAGATAACCCCGGTTTGACATGGAGCCGCCCTTCACCCCTATAGCTGCTGCGAACGTTTACGGCGAATGTGCGCCAAGCTACGGCGAAACCCCATGTTGATAATGAGCCGCTCTTCATGCTCGTAACCGCTGTCAGCTTTCAAGGCATATGTTTTCGGAGCTGCGGCGAGAGCTCCATTTCGAAAACGGCCCCACTACCCTCGTAATTGTTGCAGACATGCGAGGCGAATGTGCGCGGCGCCACGGCGATAGCTCCATCTTGGAAACCACCCCACCTCCATCCTTGCAAGCTTGTGCAGGCTTCGGCGACGAATGTGCACGGCGCTCAGGCGAGAGTTCCATGTTGAAAACGACCCCTCCATTCGTGCAGTTGTATCAAATGTCAGGCTTCATGACCAGCAATGGAAAGGAAGCCGCGTGCGAAGCCCTTCGGCCCGCCGTACTTACATGTCCGGCGGCGCGACAGGGAGGAGTTCCCCATAAGGAAAAAATGAAGGAGGAGGACGCGGAGAGGGGCGAAGAGGAAGGGCATGATAGGAGGAGGAGGAGGAGGAGGAGGAGGAGGAGGAGGAGAGGCTTAGAGAGGGAGAGGAGATAGACGAATACGAAAAGAAACAGGCTTGGGAGTTGAATTCTCGAGTCGGAGGAGGAGGGAAGGTGACGACGATGACGAAGGACCATGAGGAGCACAAACAGGGAAATCCCGAGCTCATGCGCCCCACTACCGTCGTCCTCGCCATCGTTCACCTCCTCCCTCCTCCTCGTCGTCCTCTTCATCCCTACTCCCGTCCTCCCCTTCATCCTGCCCTTCAGCTTCTTTCCTCCTCCACCTCCTCCACCCCCTCCTCATCCTCCTCCCTTCTCGTCCTCCTTCTCCTCCACCTTCTCCTATTCCTCCCCCCCCCCCTCCTCCTCCTCCTCCTCCTCCTCCTCGTCCTGCTCTATCCTCATCCTGTTGATTATCATCCTACTCCTCCCTCTCTCCTCCCCTCGCCCTGATCCTCAGTCTCACCCATCCAGTCTCCACCCCTTGCAGAGATGCCTGCACGTCTTCATCCCCATCCCTCCCCTGACCCCACGACGCTCCGACGGCGACGGAGGCGACGACGACGGCCGCGACCACACCGACGGCGACCAAGACGACGGCCAGAACCACGACGACCGTGACCACGACGACAGCGACGACGACGCCCTGAACGACAACGCCTCCGACGCCAGCGCCAGAAGCGGCGCCGGACGTGCCGTGCTCGGGGTGTTGGCAAAAGTGTCCTTATGACGAGGCCCAGCAAGCCTTCCGCGCCAAGGGCACCTTTTGCGGCAAGGGCACCTTTTGCGCAAAGGGCCCAGGACGGACTCCCGTCGGGGATCATCCGTTAAAATGGGAACGATACAGAGTAGATTAGCATGGCCCCTGCGCAAGGATGACACGCACACATCGAGAAGTGTATACAATTTTCACTTTTGCGCCAAGGGCACCTTTTGCGCCAAGGGCACCTCCAGCAACCCCCCGGGGGTGCTGGTCGCCGCGCGGTGACGGCCCTCCCGCCTCCCAGAGAGGCGCTGGCGGCGGAGCGGGCGGCCGCTGCCGCGCTGGAGGGGGCGGGCCCGCTCCGCGGGAGGGGGCGTTCCTCCCGCTCCCCCTCGCTGTTCCTCATGCCTCTCCTCCTCCCCTCCCTCCTGCCCCTCCTCCCTCCGCCCTCCGCCCTCCTCCTCCTCCTCTTCTTCTTCTTCTTCTTCCTCCTCCTCCTCCTCCTCCTCCTCCTCCTCCTCCTCCTCCCCCACCTCCTCCTCCTCCTCCTCCTCCTCTCCTCCTCCTCCCCCTCCTCCTCCTCCTCCTCCTCCCCCCTCCCCCTCCTCCTCCTCTCCTCCTCCTCCTCCTCTCTTCCTCCTCCTCCTCCTGCTCCTGTCTCCTCCTCCTCCTGCTCCATTCCTCCTCCTCCTCCTCCTCCTCCTCCTCCTCCGCCTCCGCCTCCGCCTCCTCCTCCTCCTCCTCCTTCTCCCCGCCTGCTCCTCCGCCGGGAGGGTTTGAAGGCCGCCTTGGGCGGATGCCCTTGAGGCTAAGTGAGGTGTCAGGGGACGTGCAGGGCACCCAAGCAAGGGGTGCACCATGTGCAGCACGGGTAACGTATGCGCCCCCTAGCCCAGAGCCGAACCGAGCCGAGTTTGCTCATCCATTCCCATTCTTCCTCCTTCTCCGCCCCGCTCCTCCATACTCCCTCCTCCCCTGGTCCTCCCTGCTTATCCTGCTCCTGGGGAGGGGGGTCCTCCCCCCGCCCCTTGCTCTTATGAATAATTCTTCCCTGTCGCACCACCAGACGTGTGGGCGGGGCTGGCAGGGCGTTTGGCATGGAACCTCCTCACCATCTAAGGTCCTGAAGTTTGACGTCCCTAAAAACTGCAGGGATGGAGCGCAAGTTCGTTTCAAAACGGGGCTCTCGCCTTAGCGCCTCGCACGTTCGTCTCGAAAGCTTGCAGCCGTTACAAATATTGAGGGCGGTTCGGTTTCAAAGCGGCGCACAGTCGTTGAAATGTATGCCGCAGCTACCAGGATAGAGGGCGCTTCCGTTTCCAAATGGGGATCTCATCGTCTCGCTTTCTAGCGCCGCGCGAATTCGCTGCACGAGCTTACAACAGTCATAAGGATGGAGCACGGTTCCTTTTCAACTTGGGTTCTCACTTGAGATCTCCTCAAGCTTAACGACCACAGCTGCACGGATGGGCGTGGCTTATTCCCAAAATGGGATCACTTGGGACGTCTCAACTGATTGGCCAGAAGTGTAACGTTAGTGCAACTGGTACACGGATGCAGGGCTGCTCCGTTCCAACACGAGGTTCTTATTGGACACCTCGTTGAATGATATGATTCCACCGCTGCGTCTACTGTCCCGAAACAGCTTCTCCGTACGGTTTCTATATATGTGTTCTAAGAAGCGTGGTGGTGCATCGTTGGATCTGGAATCGGGCGGGCGACGTTGTCGCTCGTTGTCTCACGTTGTTTCCCGCTGCTTTCCTTGATGACCTCCGGTTGCCTCCTGTGGCCTCCCGCTGCTTCCCGTGGCCTTCCGTTGCCGTTCCCATCCTCTCTCATTGCCCGTCCCGATCCCTCTCCCGATATCACTATCCCTATAATTACCCTTCGCCAAACATCCCGATCCTTATCCCGATCCTCCAATCGTGACCCCCATCGTGGCCCCCCGTCGGGGCCCCCTATCGTGAGCCCCCAGTGTGGCCCCCGGCGTAACTGTGTAAAGCTGTTTGCGGTATTGTGCCGCAAGGGTGTCACTAGAACTCGCCAGAGAGATGCAAAACAGATCCTTTGCAAGGAGTTGCTTCTGGCGGCGAGAAACAAGAACTGTGAGTGATTCGGACGGGAGGGTCTTTTGGAGCATCGTCGACGCATCCTGGGTTTTCTCTGGTCCATCCCGCTTTGTCAAGAGGCTTACGCCACTCCGCTGGCCCCACAGGAGAAAGTAAGTACACGGGTGAGGCCTTGTGGGGTCTTTGGGGATTATGTGGGGACGTTTTGCGCGCATCTTCGACGCGCTTCAGGGCGTCTTGGTTGTTGCGTGGGAGCCGCTGGCGATTTCGAATGTCCCCTGAGGTACAGGGGTGGAAATGCCAGTTTGAACTATTTCTGGTTGGCCTTTTTCTGGGGTCTCGGGTACTTCGTGAGCGCCTCTTGGGCGGAGTGGATGTACTTGTAGGGCGGCTCGAGGCTCGTTCGCTGGCTGTTTGTTTCGTCACAGACCGGTGCTGTGGGGCTGTAGAGTCGTCGTCGACGCTGTGACAACAAAAACGGCAGACATGCCAAACATGTATGTACGTTGTGTTTTGTAGGGGTTGGGATGACTTTGTATTGCATCGAGCCCTTTCAAACGGTTTGGGCGGCTGGGGGACGCCGAGCAACTGGGAGTCACGTGCGAGCGCTAGGGTAGGACGCGTTCAGCGGGGCTCAGCATGACAAGAATGCACTGGAAGGGCGATGGGTACTGGTTTCGGGCGGGAAGCCAGGGCGGCAACCCGCGCGCGCGCACCTGAAGATTTCTCCATACGGCAGGCTCGTGTCGCGTGGACGCGGCGGCAATTCCAGCGCTGGCGTTCGAGGTTCAACGCCGCCAGCGGCCCGCAGTCGGCCGATGTCGAACCATCGGCGCTATCTTTTAGTCGGACCTGTCCCTCTACAGGGGAATAAATAAAACTAGGGAAAAATAGTCAGGCCACTTTTTTTTTGTTTTACTATTTTTTAGCATTTGGGGGGTACGTTTTGAGCATCTTGCATTTTGAGCCCCAAAATCCCCCTGTAGGGGGACAGGCCCGACCTATCGCTACCTGAAAGCCGCGATCGTTCGAGCTGGAACGGAGCAGATGCACGAGCCGTCACGGCCTTGAGCCGGCCGCAGAGGAGCACACACGGCGCTCTCCCGCTTGGCCAGTTGGCCTCCTCCCTCAACGGCATTCCTTCAGAGATCTCGGCTCGGCCTGGACAGTCAAGCAGTGGCGAAGCGTCCTGGCTCGCCCATAGGCCTATCAAAAGAATGTTCTAAGAACCCCTTGTGGCTTCCACGACATGTTCTTGGAACGTTTCTGTCTGGGTCTGTCTTGTTTCAACATCGGGTTTATGTTCTGAGAACCTTGTTTTTGTTCTTAAAAGATTTTGGGGTTCTAAGAGAATTTCGTGGTAGGCCCATAGGAATGCCAGGACGGTCGGTCCCTGCTCAAAGCAGTCGAGTCGGTTGCGCAGTCCGAGTGCGCTCAGAGAAAGGCCCTCAATACGGATAGATCTCGCGTGAATTTTCGGCACAGGGCGCGGAGCGCACCAAGTCGGAGAGGCTAAAGCACACGACGAAGAGCAAGTTGCCAGTTGCTTCTGTTCTGTGGCGCGTGCATCAGACGGGTTGGAGCCATTGTGCAAGTGTGCTGGGGAGGCCGATTCGCTAGAAGCCGCCCCTGCACCAGCTGTTCGAGTCGAAACTCGGGCTCACGTCATCTGCTTGCACACTGTCTCATTCAAGCTCTCTGCTTTACCGCACACCGGAGACTAAGAGCGATGATGGTTATGAGAATGCATGTCGACATGTACGTACGGTGGTTATGAGTGGATACACAAACGTTCGTGTAGTGTGTACGAGTGTGTCCGTGTATGTATAGGTACTCTTCCTCGAACAAATTCATACGGCGGAAAACCATGGGTCGACCCTTTTGGTAAATTCGGCATCGAATTCCAAGAACGAATGAAACGCGAGAACATCCAATTTTGCATGCCTTGGGACGACAGCACCAACCGAGGCAAGACTGCGGCCTGCACTCCGAGGCAGCAGTGTGGCTGGCGCTACTGCGAGCGCGCCATTCCAACTCAGGAACGCGTTCATCACGCACTCAAGCTAAAGTGTCACTCCGAGGCAAGGCATCGCGGGAAACTTGCTGGGCACCGAAAGGAACCTCTCCAACCAAATTCAAAACCACTCAGGTGCAAACGTTGTCCGGGTAACATGTTCCCAATCAGAGCAGGGCAAGTGACGCGGGGCTATTGCCGCTTCCGTCCGCCGCCAAAGATCCAAGCCAGCAAGTTTTTGCAGGCCTCGGGACACGTGGTGGCTTGCATATGATCCGTCATGGATTTTGGCCGCATTCTTGCGTTGTTAGCCCATATTCAGGCCATGTATTCAGCCCATTGAAATCCGCTTGTGCGGCAGGCTTGATGCTTTCTAGAATATGTGGGTCCAGGAAGGCGATACAAAGGAAAAGTGATTTGAATCGTACACTTCTGAGAAGCCCGTCGTGAGCCTCTTCGGGGATCCCCATGGTCCCTTTGGCGGGGCATCCTGGGAGTCAGTCGGGAGTCTTGGGCCCTCTTGCGGGTTTGGGGGTGATCTCGGAGCCGCCTTGGAGCAGTCCTGGGTTGCCTTGGAGTCGTCCTGGGCTGGCCATGGGCAAATTAGCAGGGGCCGTCGTATGGCGGATTTCAACTGTCTCGTGTCCATATTGGGGTCTTCCTGCGAGGGTTTTCTTTGATCGCACGGACGTCGCCTGGGGCTACCCTCTTTGAGGCTTTTTGGAAGCAACTTTGTAGCAGAGCTGATGCTGTTGGCATCGGAGTAACCTCTTGGAGCCCTTGTATGGGGCGTTTTTGGGCAGCATGCTGGGGGGCGTATCGGGAGCGGTTGGAGCCGTTGTGGGGAGTCTCGGCGCTGTCTTGCAGCCGTCTTGGGCTGTCTTGCAGCTGTCGGGGGCCAATGCTTCCTAGGCCGCCTTGACGACCTCTTTGGCGCGACGTTGCAATCCCCTGGCGCCAGAAGCTCAACGAGATTGGGCTGTCAGATCGGCCGTCCCTCAGGGCGTCATTGCGAGGGGTCCACATCCACTGGTGACGACGATCAGACACGGCGTGACGTCCCGCTTGGACGACCACAACATCAGTGTATGGGCGCTCGGGCAACAATGGGATTGAAACACCAAGTTTGTTCCATCGCACTCGCCCCAGGCATTGGCGAGGGGAATGGCGGAACCGATTGGCATGCTGAGTGCAATGTGCAATTGCGTATGTCCAGCCCGTTTTTCAGGCCAAGCGGGTGCGGTAATGTTCATGCTCGTCTCATTCGCATGCGCAGAGGGTCTGTTCGTATCCATGCCAGCTTAAGTTTTGATTATGGGATTTGCTAGGCTTGGATTCGTGACCCACGTATCTAGTAGCATTGCGTCGGTATGCTTCGCACTAGATCGTCTCGACAACCAAGAAGTAGTCGGCCCGATCGGTCGCAATACGATTAGCCAGCATTGACTTGCGCACCTATTTGCAAGCATGGCATGTTAGGCTTACGACCAGTGCCATTCAGGAAAGTGGAGTTCAGCAAATGTCTAACGAATATGCAGGCGCTTCAGTCGAAGTTGGCGCAAGCTCCGAGTGAAGAGAGAGAGAGAGAGAGAGACTCAGAGCTGAGCTGTTGAATGACTCGCACACATGGCCTTCGTATGCCAAAGCGGCTGAGGATGTTGTATGCCAGGTTGTTCAGGATGGGGAGACGAAGAAGATAGTGAATGGAGCACCCGAATTCTGGAGTAGCCCCAGTAATAAGAAAGACGATCCACCACCAACTCCACGATCAGCAGCACCAGGAGGAGCCAGCCGATGTGGTGACGAATGTAGCATCATAGCCTGCGTTAGTAGTGGCCCAAGTACTTCAGTCGAGCAGTTGAACATGTTGGCAATCGAGATGCGGGCGCCAAGGAGGTTCACAATGTTGGTATCAACATGCAGAAATATATGCTATAACAGGTTTCAGCGCAGATGCACGTGCAACAAAAGGTGTCTATAAGGAACCAGGCAGAGATGATTTGATGTGCGGAGTGGCTTATGGCCATGCATCCAAGAGACTTACCAGCCCGCCACACTGACAAGATGTCGTGGACCATGTTGACGAATCCAGCGAAATCAGAAGGTGAACACAATTACGAGCACAGCAATGTCGTGGAGCGAATGGGGAATTGCAAACATGATAGTAGACGTTTTCAGTCCCCAGCGAGATTGTTTGTTTGTTCTCTGTCGCGCAAGGGTCGATCGAAAACAAGTAATTTCCCCACCCCTTCCCCCCGGGTAACGGTACCGATCGTACCCCACATGTTGGTGTTCGCGCGCATGTTGTGGCGATCGCGCATTCCCCACCCCGCCAAAGCGTTACCGTCGCCCCGCCCCACCCCCCTCCCCAGCATGACCACCGCTGCCAGACATAAGAATCAAAAACATTATTGTGGAGCTGATCGGAAATTGCAAACATGACAGCAACGGTTTTCAGCCCCCAACGCTTGGCCAACCCATCGGGGAGCGCAACACATGCCCAACTTGAAGTTGGCAGGGCCGCAGGAGGACCGAGATGACCACGCAAGCCGCAGGGATGCATCCATCGTGCCACCATTCGGCGGTGCGCCGAGGGGGGAAGTGAGAGGGGGCAGGCCTTCTCAGAAGGCGGCGGGGCTTCTCGGAAGCCCTCCGTGGCTTCGGAGAAGGCTCAGAAGGCCATCTGAGGAGGCCCGTCCCCAATCTGAGTCTTCTGAGGAGGCCCGCCCCCAATCTGAGCCTTCCGAGGAGGCCCGCCCCCAATCCTCGGAAGGCCATCTGAGGAGGCGCGCCCCCAAACCTCGGAAGGCCATCTGAGCCTTCTGAGGAGGCCCGCCCCCAATCCTCGGAAGGCCATCCGAGCTTTCTGAGGAGGCCCGCCCCCAACTTGCCTTCGCCCCTGAGCGCGCCGCCGCACCAGGAGGAACCTCGGCACGAGGGACGAAGGGGCCCGTCCGGCCACGGCAAGCCTCGGCCACGACCAGGTTGACAGGCAAAGATCCAGGGAGGAAAAACCACCCATAGCGGACAATTGGCGTTGACTCAACGGCCTTGGGCGTTCACTGAACAGCCCTGCCCTGTTCGATTCCTTCGCTGAACGACTTCGCGTGTCGGGGTGGTCAGTGTCGGTGTGGATTCTCTACCCTCTGAAAGAAGGGCAGAAAGCAGTGAGCTCACTGACCTTCAACAAGCTGCCGCCGTCGGTGAGCTTTTGCCTTCCGAGCGACTGCCCGAGCTGACGAGCCGAGCATGCCAGGTCGAGGCGGCCCGCACCGACGAGGAGTGCGCGGAGGCGCCCCCGCCCGCCTGCTGCCCCCCGGGGTGCACGGCGCGGGCTGCACCGGAACGGTGTGGAGGTAGGAAAGGGGTACGGTATAACCAGGGGCAACGATAGGGGGGGACAGGCGTAGCGGGGGATGCGTCGACCCCCGATCGCCCACTGATCGCCGAGAGGGGTCTGATAGCCCCAATCCGCCCAGGGAGGTGCGGATTCACTATCGGGGCCTATCGCCGATCTATCGGCGATGTATCGCCGATTCCAGGTCGATGCATTCCCCCCCTATGCCAGTCCCCCCCACATCGTTGCCCCCCATGTACAGGGGTGTGGTGCTAATTTCATGTAAAGGGGAATCTGGCGATGTCATTCGTCGCAGACAGCATCGCCATTTCCACGATCGGCACCATACCCCTTTGCGCCACGCCCCCTTCCTACCTCCCAAAACAGGAAAATGAGAGAGGGACCTCGCTGCCAAAACCACCTGGTGGATGCCAGGAGGAACGTGGGCGGAAAGTTGGAGATGGGGGGCGAACACAAATCCAAGACCCCCGACGTCACAACGTGTGGGCACCCGGAGTTCTCGGCAACCTCCTGGGAACCAGTGGTTTTCATCCCGGGCTTTCGTTTGACAGCCCCGGGGGCCACTATCGCCCCCCCGGAGGCCGAAAATTGCAAAGAATTTCTCGTCGTGATCAGAGTGAGGGGGCCGAACGGTCATTCACAGTCCCAAGGCGCGTGGCTGAAGGGAGTTTCCGCGGTGCGGATTGTTGTTGTTTGTTGTTTGTTGTCGTCGTCGTTCCACCCGCGGCCCGCGACCCATCTCAGGACCCACCCGCTACCCAACCCGCGACCCGCCTGCGACCCATCCGCGACCCACCCGAGACCCACCCGCGACCCACCCGCGACCCACCCGCGACCCAACCCGCAACTCGCCTGTGACCCACCCGCGACCCACCCGAGACCCACCCGCGACCCACCCGCGACCCACCCACATTGCTTGATCGAAAAAATCAGCGCCTGCGGCGGGCTCGTTGCACAACTTGTAAAAGTCAGGCGCCTGCGGCGGGCTTCTTCAGAGCCTCGCAAAACTGCCGACGCCCCCGCCACCCCCTCACTCTTATCCGCAAATGCGTTGCTACGTATTTTGTTCACCTGGCGATAGGGCCTGGATTCTGAGAAGCTCCCTGCCCTCTTGAAAGGCAAACCCGGGGAAAAAGGAGGAGGAGGAGGATAAGGAGGAGGAGGAGGAGGAGGAGGAGGAGGAAGTGGAGGAGGAGGAGGAGGAGGAGAAGAAAGTGCAGCAGGAGGAATAGCAGCAGCAGCAGCAGCAGCAGCAGCAGCAGCAGCAGCAGCAGCAGCAGCAGCAGCAGCAGCAGCTGGATGAAGAGGAGATGGCGGCGGCGGAGGTGGAGGAGTGGAGGAGCCAGAACCCAGCTCGAGCTGTCAGCAAAACGGCTAGGGGTGGGGGCAGAAGGGGAAGGAGCAGGAGGAGGAAGGAGCACCAGCAGGAGGAGACTGCACGAGTGGGGATCCGCCCCTGGGCGCTGAATGCCGCAGCCCCGTGCCCGAAGCAGCGAGGGGCCACCCTCCCTGCGGGCCCCAGGGAGCGCAGTGGGGCGTGCCCCGTGCGCACGTCTGCGTTGGCTCGGCGACGCGCCCGTCGCGGATCGGGAATCGAGGATCGACCTTCGCATCCGGGCGTCGCCAACATGTCTGGACGGACACCTTGTGAAGCGTTTTCGGTCCTGGAGGCTGTCTCCCAGCCCATGAACCGTCCGAAAACGACTCTGGACGAAAAGCCAGCACCGGGAAGGACTCGAGATCCCCAAGGGCCCGCGTCTCTTGGAGTTCTGGATGCGTCTGCCTTTGCTTGGCGATGCGTCCATGGTTTTTCCCGCTGCGATTCGAGTCAGAAAACTCGGCATGAGCAGTAAGCGTCCTCGCGGATTTCTTGGGTCGGCGTTGGGCTTCAACGGCAAGCTCCGCGCGCCAGGGGAGGGGGGGTCCAGCGCTGACCCAAGAAGCCCGCGCGGACCTTCGAAAGCTAATGCTTACAGTGCGACAGGATCATCCGTGTGCGCGATAAGGACGCAAGGACCTTGGACGCTCATCGTCGGTTGTTCCTCCAGCGTTGGCTTGTCTGCGTTTTGGCTGCGCTGTTTCCCGTCGTGCGGCCTCCCTTCTCCGCACCTCGGCCCCGCCCAGCCCCGCCCGCGTGCCGCCGGGGGGGAGGCTGTCGTTCAGTTGGCGGCTGCGCGATGGGCGTGCCCACCGACGCAGCAGGACGAGAATCGGGAGGGAAAGAGAAGCAGGGCAAGCAGAACAAACAGGAGGGGTGTAGAGGTAGGAGGCGGTGGAGGAGCAGGAGGAGGAGGAGGAGGAGGAGGAAGAGGAGGAGGAGGGGGGGGGAGAAGGAGCGAGATGATGAGAAGGAGGAGGAGGAGCAGACTGAGGAAGAGCAGCGGCGGCAGCAGCAGGATGCCGACGACGAGCGCAAGGACGACGACGAACAGCAGCAGCAGCAGCAGCAGCAGCAGCAGCAGCAGCAGCAGCAGCAGCAGTGGGAGGTCGCGCAAGACCCCGCAGGCGCGCGGAAGGCTCCGCGAGTTGCTGGCCCTGGAGAACAAGGCGTGCCTGCTGCTCGCACCGCCCCCCCTCTGCCCGGCCTCTCTAGGACCGAGGTTCAGGCTCCACGATCGAGGCTTCTGCACGCTCGTTGCTTCTCTTGGGCCTCGGGCGGCTCCTGGAGGCCTTTGGAGAGCTCCCTGGAGGCCTCCATTGGCCTCCAGGGACACTCCCGCACGCAGGTGTTTTCGCATCGCGGTGGGGAGGGGGGGGGACAGAACAGCTGCGGGATCTGTGTTCGCGATTTGGGTCTCCAGGGGCTGGTCTGCGGGCGGGCCATCAATAATCAAGAGAGAGAATTTCTCGCGGCAACAAGCAGGCCCTGCGCAACGGGTCGAAAGAGAGCGCTTGGGGCCCACGGCGCAAAGAAATGGCGGCGTCCGAGATGTGTGTGTGTGTGTTGTCATGTGTTGTGTTGTGCTGTGTTGTGTTGTGTTGTGGTGTGGTGTGGTGTGGTATGTGTGTGCGTGTGTCTGTGTGTGTGTGTGTGTGTCAGTGTGTGTGTGTGTGTTTGTGTGTGTATGTGTGTGTGTGGTGTGTGTGCGTGTGCGTGTGCGTGTGCGTGTGCGTGTGCGTGTGCGTGTGCGTGTGCGTGTGCGTGTGCGTGTGCGTGTGCGTGTGCGTGTGCGTGTGCGTGTGCGTGTGCGTGTGCGTGTGCGTGTGCGTGTGCGTGTGCGTGTGCGTGTGTGTGTGTGTGTGTGTGTGTGTGTGTGTGTCTGCGTGTGTCTGTGCCTGTGTCTGTGTCCGTGTCCGTGTCGGCGTCGGCGGCCGCGTCGGTATCTGTGTCTGTGTCTGCGTCCACGGGCTAAATTCCGGCCGACTTGGTGGGTGTCTGTGTGCTTGTGTGTCAGTCTGCTGGTGCGTCTGTGTGTCTGTGTCTCTGTGTCTCTTTGTCTCTATGTCTCTGTGTCTACGTGTTTGTGGGCGTGTCTGTGTGTGTGTGTCTGTGTGCGTCCGTGTCTGTATCTGTGTGTCTGTGTGTGTGTGTCTGTTTGTCTGTGTGCCTGTGTGTATGCGTTTGCGTCTGTGTGTCTGTCTGTCTGTCTGTCTCCCTGTCTGCCTGCCTGCCTGCCTGCCTGCTGGCCTGTCTGCATGCGCAGTTGTGTTTATGTGCCTGTGTCTGTGTCTGTGTCTGCTTGAACGGGACAAGTTCTGGCCGAGGACTTGGTGGATGTCGATGCCTGGCACAGGTGGGTGGCTCGAGCTGCGCCAATCATCAAGAAGCCTCCTGTGGGCTGCACGTAAGCTCTTGTAAAGTGTCCCGTCAGAGGAGTTTGGCCTGGAGGTTTTCTCCGAAGGGCTAAGGCGACCCGTCCTCCTCCTCCTCCTCCTCCTCCTCCTCCTCCTCCTCCTCCTCCTCCTCCTCCTCCTCCTCCTCCTCCTCCTCCTCCTCCCCCTCCTCGGGTCGCCCACGGCCCCGGGGGAAACCGTGCACCAGAGGTCTCTCTTGCCCACTGATCGTCCGATCGAAAACCATGTCGCATAACACATCGGCTCAGCATGGGAACAAACCTAGCCGCGCAGGAAGCGGCACTCTGAGGTCGAGGAGGCTGCACCAGAAACATCTATGAGACCAATGGGAAAAAACATGTCGTTGAGTAATGGCTGACCGGATGTGCTGTCAATGCGCCGCAGAACGCAGGTGCCCAGATGATGCACGCTTTATTGCCCCGGGGGGGGGGGGGGGAAGGGAGGGCGGCGGGGGGCGAGGAGGCGGGAGGGGCGGGAGGGGGCGAGGGCACGGGGGACATCGCAGGCTTCGCCTGCGTTCGGGCGGCTGCGGCCCCACTCGGGCGGGGCCGTTCTCGCACGCTGACGCCAGGGCACCGAATCGCCGAACGATCGGTGCATTACGCCCAAGACGACATGAAGACGACTGAAGAGGCGCCCAAGATGCCCCAAGAAAGGCCAAAGAGGCCTCCCGAGGGGCAGACATCGTTCAGTTCCCGTTGGACAGCGCGCACGGTTAGCATCTACGGCTTTTCGGTCTCACCGCGTTCAAGACGGCTCAAATCGCCCCCAGACGGCCCAACAAGCCCCAAAGAGAGCCCCAAACCGGCCCACGATTGATTTGGTTGGGAAGCAATCCGTCCACAAACCACCAATTGCCGCATCAGCACTGCGCTGCTCTGTCGGTGCTGGCGGGCTTGCCGCCTGACTTCATATTCGGGTACGTGCGATATCGTTGAATGTAGCACATCGTGACATTGTGATCCTTTGTAGACAGCGATCTTGGAAAGCGTCGGTAGTGTGCTTGTCAGTCTGGAGCAGGCAGAGTGCCTCCAGGCTATACACCAGCTTCGACATCACGCACGCACCGAAAATCTGCGTCTCCCTGGCACGCGTGATGTTCGCGTGCTTCCAAGCACTCTGGAAGGTCTTATACGCAGCCGCGGCTTCGCCAAGCTTGCGCGATGGACGCCGCTGTGCATCCATCCGTGTTCAGAACAGTGTCAAAATCGATAGCGCTATTCACCTTTTTGGATCCCCTTGCTGCGTGATAACATTCAAATTGAGGCGGATCTGTAAGTGGACCAGTTTGGACCATCTCGGCGCCAGGCCATACACGCCAGCTCGGTACCGTAACTGTTCCAAGACGTATTGCAAGCGCGGGATCTTATCTTATACCAGGGCGGCGGCGTCGGTAAGTGATAACGATGATGAACACTTAATTATGGGCTCAGCGGGCACCTTTTCGCAGGCCCGTGCCTTGCGAATAAACTGCGGAAGAGCCTTGTTGGTCCCGCATCTCGATCGGCCGACTGTCGTTGATAGCAGAGATCAGATCATTGCCAGGTAGTGGTCAGGCAACCCAGAGCACGCAAGAGTAACGTGCATCGCCGCAGGATCGACTCACTCAAATGCCGCTGGCTGACCCGCCCAAGAGGTCGATTCCGTCCATATGCCTTTGACAGGGTCACATAGGGTCACTCTTGCGTGTACGTGCTTCGCCGATTGTCGTCGCTTGTTTCCAGTAATTTAGCGTGCCTGGCTCTTCTGCCCCCTGTGGATGCGTGAAGGTGGCCCGGCGATTCCGCAGGGTTTGGCCGAAGAGTTGGTTGAGACTCGTCGGCCAGCCATTTATTAAACATCGTTCGGGCACAATGGCTACCAAACGTCAGGCCCAAGAGTGTGCTTGCGGAAGCTTGGTTGCCCCCCCCTCCACCCCCACCCCTGGGCGCACTAATTAGCTCGTGCCCCCTCGTGCCGTTTCAGATTGGAGTGGCCATTTCCTACCGCCCTTACTGCGTGCCTCCCTCCCTGGTTCCCCTGCTCCCCGACAGGTTTCCCGATCCCCCAACTCTCCTGATCGTCGATCGGGTGTGTATCTCGGCTCTGCGAGCGATTCGCGAGATCCCGATCTCACCTTGTTTTTCGCGTGATTCGTTCAGATCGTCATATCTGAACTAGCTCAGCCTCTAGGCTTTGAGGCCAGGCCGGCCGCGGTCGGCTAGCAATCAAACCAGCTCCGAACCCAGTGCCATCACCATCATCATGCCAGCTCTCCTGCTTGCTCGCGCACTTCTCCACGTATATGAGTATATGAGGCATAAATGGTGCAGTCGCCCGCGCCTGTTCCAACAACAAAACAAACGCCCCTGCCATTCCCTCCTCGTCGTCGAGTCGTCGAGTCGTCACCTCCTCCTCACCTCCTCCTCCTCCTCCTCCTCCTCCTCCTCCTCCTCCATCCAAGTCCACCGCCCGTGCAGCCCCCCACTCGCCTGCATCTCAGAGCGTGAGGACAGCATGGCTGGCAGACTACCTTCAAGCCCGCACCACGCGTTGCTTTCGATGGCGCGCCTGCACTTTCCGAGGTGAGGGCTCGTCTGGCCAAAAGGATGCAGCTTCCCATTCCCTATGGCAGCAGCCACAGAGGGTTGGTGCGAGTGTGCTGGCCTTCTCAGCAGACAGGAGGGGCGTCTGAGAAGTGCCCCGAGGCTTCAAAGAAGGCTCTCTTAGAACCCGGACGCGCTGACGAGAAGCCCTCCGCACCCCACTGTCAGAGCGCAGGGCCTCCAGGCAGCGCCGGAGGGCCCAGGTCCCCGCCGCGCTTCGGGGGCACGGAGCTTGCGGGCGCTCGCGCCTCCCGCCTCTCCTCACAGCCGGCCGGCGCCGTCGTGCGCGTCACACCCTGCGGTGACGCACGGCGCCTGCAGAGAACACCGCGTGCACGTTGCCGAGTGCGTTTCGCATTGTGTCCAGCTGCCAGAAGCAAGTCCCTCCGCCGCGCCCGTCCAGCACTTTGGGTGGCGACTGTTCGAGTTGTTCTGAGCCGCGTCATCGGCCGCGCATTCGGAGCGCCGTCGTGCCTCTTCTCGTGCGGGGTGGCCGCGCGGCGCCCAGCGCGGCCTGCCAGTCTCGCGTTGCCCCGCGCGGGTGCTGCGTCGGTGGAACGCGCTGCTCTGGGGATGCGGATGCGTCGCGCCCGGCGGAGGCGAGGAAGAAACAGCCTGGCGAAGGACCCAACCATATACAGCTGTTGGCTTGCTGGCTCAGTGCGGATGAGGGCCACGGAACGTCTGAACAGTGTGGCGAAATTTGTGCAGTGCCACGATGCGAGCCCTTCACATGGGGCCGTCGGTGGTTGTCCCTGTGGGGCCACGAGACTTACGAGGTTGCCGAAGTGGGCGGAACGGCGGCGTGCGAACCCTGCCGACGGGGGTCTCGGTGGAGATCCATATGGGGCCGCGAAACGTATGAGGGGTGTGCCGAAACGGGCAGGGAGGCGGCATGCGAACCCCGTCACTGGGGCCTTCGGTGGAGCTCCCTACATGGCCACGAAGCATGCGAGGGGCGTGCCGACATGGGCGGGGCGGCGGCTTGCGAACCTTGCAGTTGGGGCCTTTCTTGCACCTCCCTCCAGGGCCACGGAAAGTGTGAGGGGTGTGCCACGAGGCGGCGGCATACCAATCCTGCCACTGGGGCCTTCGGTGGAGCTCCCTACAGGGCCACGACACGTGTGAGGGGTGTGCCGAAGCGGGCGAGGCGGCGGCATGCGAGCCTTGCCGTTGAAGCTCCCGGTGAAGCTCACCCGCCCCATAGGCGCCACGAAACGTGTGAGGGGTGTGCCGAAATGGGCGGGGCCGTGGCATGCGAACCTTGCCACTGGGGCATTCGGTGCAGCTCCCGTCGGGCCACGAAGCACGTGAGGGGCGTGCCAAAATGGGCGGGCCGGCGGCATGCGAACCCTGCCGTTTGGCCCTTCGGTGTGGTTTCTTATCGGACCACGAAGCGTGCGAGGGGTCTGCCGACATGGGCACGCGGAGAGCAAAGGCAGGAGGGATGGGAAGGGAACTGAGGCGAGGACACGGGGCGCTGCGGATTCCAAACGAGGACCCAACACCACGGGATGGTTGCGAAGTGCATAGCTCGTAGGCACGTCTGGGACCGAGAGATGGGAGGGAGGGAGGGGAAGCCGGGGAGGGGCCGGGCAGCCAGGGGCGGGGCAGCGGATGGGAAAGAGGCCGGGCGACAAGCGGGGAGGGTTGGGGATGTCGGGCATGAGAGCGGCCGTGCCGCCCGGGAGAGGCGATGATGTGTATCCATTAATTATGCTGGCACGACGAGAGACTCTTGAGGTGCACGGGTGGCACCTTGGGGGTCAAGGGAGAAGAGAGGGGAGAGCGGAGGGGGAGCAGGGATGGAGGAGTGAGAGGAGAAGCGGCAGGTGCAGCGGGAGCGGCAGCAGAAGAGGGGGGGGGGGGCGCGGAGGCGGAACGCCCGCGCGGCTGGGACGCCGCCGCCAGCCCACAGGACTTCGTTCACGGCCTGGACGACGGCCGCCCCCCTCCTGGGGGGGAAGGGGAGGGAGGGGGGGGATCGATTTCTTCCCAGCCGCCTTCCCTGCACTGCCTCCTTGTTGACGTTCGGCAGACTTGCATCGACTGGGATCGTACCACCAGGGTGACAACAAGAAACGGCACGGTGCGATTTAACCTTGGGCACAGTGGCCGCACATCAAGCAGCAAGCACCTGCGGTGAGCAGAGGGGCAACAAAGAATTGGTTCAGCGAGGGAGCGAGAATGATGAGGAGGAGGAGGAGGAGCGAGGAGGAGGAGGAGGAGGGGGAGGGGGGGCGGGGAGGAGGAGCGAGGGGAACCGCGGGGAGGAGGAGGAGGAGGAGGAGAGGAGGAGGAGGGGGAGGGGAGGAGGAGGGGGAGGAGGAGGAGACGAGGACGAGGACGAGGACGAGGAGGAGGAGGAGGAGGAGGAGGAGGAGGATAATCAGGAAGAGGAGCAGCAGCAGCAGCAGCAGGAGGAGAAGGAGCCTCCTCCCTGCTGCCGCCGCCCCCCCCATTCACGGGAGGGCGAAGGGGGGGCTCCTTCCTGCCCACGGGGGGTGGGAGGCCCAGAACCCGTCTCGTCTTCTCGGAGGCATTGCGACCGACAAGTCACAAGTTGTTCTGCATCTCGGGGCCCTTACAGTGGGGTGCCCTCTTGTGATCGTTGTTTCATTCCTTGTTTTGCCGATTGGCTCGGGCCCTCGACCCCCCCCCCCTCCGCCCCCTTCCCTGGAGTAGATCTTGACTGTTTTGGGCCCCTGCTTCGAGCAGGCGGAGTCTCCCCCCAACAGGACGCACAGTTGCAAACAGTCGCACTAGGCAGGGGTCTGGAGCCAGACCCACCCCCCCCCTCCCTCCCTCCGCCCAATGTCGAAACGCCGAATAAGAAAACGCTCCCCTTGCATTTGGAGAGGTCACGCAAAGTCTGCTGTGTTCCTTCAGGGCGGGTCGCCTGGCATGCCAAGAAACACCCTGCTTGCCTCCAGGGTGCCCTTGGTTCCTTGGGTTTCGATGGTTTTGCGATGGAAAGCGTGACGCTCCCACACCAAAAATCAGTGGACTTCCTGGGGTCTCAGGGTTGGGTTTCTTGTGGAAGGTTTCTTTTGGACTGGCCTCTACTGTACTGGGCCCCGATCTGCAAAACAAGTATGCGGGATTCGAGCACGACGTCGGAGGTCTGGGGGAGAAGGGGGGAGATCCACTGTGAGCGGATCGAGGAGTGGTTGTCGCAGGTCTGCCATGACGCTGGATACGTGTGGAGGCCAGCCCGGGCGGGATGTCTTTCCAGCGCGCTGCCCCCAGGCGTGGTTCCTTCAGCCAGACCCCGTATGTGTGTTCTTCAACTGGCCTCCGGGTAGAAGGTCTTTGCGGGGGTCCCAGGTTGTCCACATCTTCCTCCAGGGTCCATTTCGATTTGGTCGGCCCGATGTCGATTCTGGACCGACCCGATTCGATTTCGTTCCAAGTACCCATGTAGCCCGATCCGACGCATACTCCGACTCGATAAGTCTTCCCGATTCGATGTTAGGTTCCAGGTGGCCCGCATCTTCCTCATCATCCTCATCGTTCTCATCATTCCTGCTTCTACTCAGAGCGGATGATAGCCTTCGATGCGGTCGCCCTGTCCTCAAGTCTACGTGTCACGACAACGTTGCTGTCAAGCACCCCTGCTTTCGGTCACCACGTCGGTCCACCGTCCACCCATTCACCGAACACTACAAGTTGGTTGGTGAAGGGGACCACCGGCGAACTGATCATGCAGCCGCGGCGGTCCCCCTAAAACCCTCCACGTCTGGCGCGTTGCCTCCTGGTTCTCCTGCTCCTCCTCCTCCTCCTCCTCCTCCTCCTCCTCCTCCTCCTCCTCCTCCTCCTCCTCTTGGCATCGCTCGGACGTGTGCATTTTTCCCTGCGAGGGCCATCGAGGAGCCATTTGGGCCACCCTGCGAAAAAAAATACACGCACAAAAGCCGAAACGTGCAGTGGGGACGGGCATCCGAGCGATGGCAGGTCCTGCTCGCTCTTGTCGCACAGGGTGGCCAGGCAAGAACCTGGGACTCTTTTGAGGACGACCTGCCTCTCCTGCGCCCTCCTTCTCCTGCTCACTCTTGTCGCGCGGGGTGGCCAGGCAAGAATATGGGACTCTTGTGAGGACGATCTGCCTCTCCTGCTCCCTCCTCCTCCTGCTCCCGCGCCTCCTCCCCCACCGGAGAAGCTCAAGTCGAGCGAGTCTTGCCGACCCCCCTTTGCGCGCCGCCCCCCACCCCCCACCCACCCCCAGCTCCTCCTTCTTCTCCGTCTCCCTCCTCCTCCTCCCTCCTCCTCTTCCGTGCCTTCCTCCTCCTCCTCCTCCTCTTCCTCCTCCTCCTCCCTCCGCAATGTTCAGTGGCGCGCGTTTCGCGGTCTTCAGACGCCAGCGAACCAGAGACGTCAAGGCATCCACCTTGAAATCTGGGGTTCTGGGGGCGCCGACACTGGGGGGCATGCACCCGCCCTCCTCATCCGCTTCTTCCTCCTCCTCCTCCAGGCTGATAGACAGGGCGTTCCCTCGTTTATCATCTCATGTGTGCAGGCTACGAATTGTGGCCCTCCACAGGAGATGGAATTCCCCCCATAGACAACTCCTCCAAGCCCGCAGGACTCTCTCGTGGTGACGTTCCCGTCCGTATACCTGAGTGCTTGGTCAGTGCTTCTCCTCCTCCTTCTTCTCCTCCGCCTCCTCGGCCTCATTATCGGCCGTATCCTCCTTCCCCCTTCTTAGGCCCTTCTTCGCCGCTTCCTCCTGCTCCCCCCGCAATGTCGCCCTCGCTCTCCCGCTCTCCCTCCGCCTTCCCCACGGGGGCTGCCGCGGACACGGAGCTACCCCAGAGTCACAGCGTGCTCCGGGCTTGCCTCAAGCCTGCATCGGAGCGTCCTCCGTAGCCATTTTTGCTCATGTACAGTTTTTCGACACTGGCCTTAGTGGCCAGCAGTGGCCAGCCACCGTTCGAGGTGGAGGATGCAGACGACGCAGCCTCCGACGGCGCAGCTTCGGACTCGAGCTCCAGCGGCAGCTGCCGCAAGCGGCCCAGACTGGCGAGGCCTTTCTCGACCGACGACACCCTGCTTCTTGTGGATTGGGACGACACTCTCCTGCCCCTGCATTGGATCCAGCAGGAGGGCCTGCAGCTGGCGCGATGCAGCACGATATCCGAGAGACAGCTCCTAGAGCTTGCCGGCATTGCAGCGAGTGCGGCGCTCATGCTCCAGGCGGCCAAACGGCTCGGGCACGTTGTCATCGTCACGAACGCGGAGCGGGGGTGGGTCGAGCTGAGCTGCGCCAGGTTCCTGCCCTCACTCTTCCCCGTGCTGGAAGGCACGAAGGTGGTGTCGGCGCGGAGCTCGTTTGAACGGCGCGGGCCAAGCGGAGAGGGCTCGCCGACGGAGTGGAAGCAGGCCGCGTTCGAGCTGGAGATGCGGCGTTGCCGCGGCTCGGAGTGCGGGCGGTGGATCAACGTTCTCTCGCTTGGAGACTCGAACCACGAGCGCGAGGCCCTCCTGAGCGCCACAGCGGGCGCGCCCGACTGCTGCGCGAAGAGCGTGAAGCTCCTCCAGGCGCCTTCGCCATGGCTACTGCGGGGCGAGCACGACCTGGTCAGGAGGCGCCTGCGCGAGATCGTGGAGTCGTTCGGCGACCTCGACCTGCACGTTCGGGAGGTCGGCGAGTGATGCGGAGTCCTCGGCTCCGTGGGCACCTCCGCCTTCCTCGGCGGCTCGGGGATCCGTCCTCCTTCGCACCTCTCCTCCTCTTCTCGACTCCCTCGCGTCGCGCCTTCTGCGCATGCCGTGTCTGCGCACGTTTCTTTCACAGTGTACAGAGCCAGCCAGGACGCGCGCGAGCAGAAGCCGCGGCACCTCAGCTAGAGTCGAATAATCACAATAAACAAAGTGCATCATCGTAAATTTTCGGAGCTCCGCGCGGATTTCTTGGATTGGCGCTGGGCCCCCTGGCGGCGGACAGTCCGCGCGCGGAGTAAGGTTTCAATTGGTCGAGGTGGATGTGATCCACGGACAGCTCTCGCGCACCCTCGCAGGTCCCATGGACCGGCCAGCTTCTCGGCGGGCACTCGACGGTGAAGCAGCAGGTTTGCGTTGCATCGACTCGGCGGCGAGCCCAGCGCAGGCCTTTCAAGCTTGAACGCTGCAAGTGGCCTGGAGTCGGCCAGTATCGAAGGATCCTCGCTATCTGGAAGTCGCCGTTATTCTCCGATCAGTGCTTGCTCTGAAGGGGTCCTAGCAGAAGTTGAAAGATTCGGCGAAAGATCCCCGCCGATTTTTTGGTGGCCCGCTGAGTTCCTGGGTTCCCGGTTCCGGGTTCCCGGCTCTGGCCAAGACAAGACGTCGTAACCAAATCAAGCGCCCAAAGTATTGTAAATTACAATGGTTTGTTGCGTGCACGTGCGTAACCAAATCGTCCTCGAGTTGGACCAATTTTGTATGAGAGGGGTGCACTGCTTTGATTTGGTTGCGCGAAAATTGATTACGAAGTGTGATTTGGGTATGACTTGGTTATGAACAGTTCAAAATTGGCTACGATTTGGCTACGCTATCAAATTTGGCTACGATTTGGTTACGTTCCAAGATGGCTACGATTTGGTTACGATTTGGCTAAATCGGGTCCGTCGTGGAAACGGATGATGTGCCCAAGTGCTGTCGGGCAGGGCTTCTGTAGTCTGTAGTATTCTAAAGGGCCCCCCTCCGCGGGACGCGTACCGGCGACTGCACCGCCCCCCCTGCAAAGACCTTGCAAAGACCACCATGCAAAGACCGTGCAAAGGTTATACCCTGCAAAGCCCCTGCAATACCCCAGGAGGCCCAAAGAGGCCTCCAGGAAGCCCCAAGAGACCCCAAGGGACCCCCCCAAGAGGCCAAAATGCCCTGAAGAGGCCCCCAGACGGCTCCCAAGAGGCCTGCAAATTGCATCCAACAGGCCCCCGAGAGGCCTCCCA
The DNA here is from genome assembly GCA_963575745.1 of Prorocentrum cordatum. Lineage (NCBI taxonomy): Eukaryota > Dinophyceae > Prorocentrales > Prorocentraceae > Prorocentrum > Prorocentrum cordatum. The sequence goes on along the minus strand of CAUYUJ010015106.1, from coordinate 249,743 downwards.
CGATATCCTAGCGAACATCCACGAGGCCTATAACCCACAACCTAGGTGCGGTGACGGGACTTGCCGTAGGCAGCTGAATAGTTAGTGTTGCGAAGAGCCAGGCCTGATGCAGCTGCATGTGGCGTGGAGCATGGCATGTTCTTTTTACGATGCGCGCCGCAGGGCAGTCAGGATCGGGAGCTGCCGAAGAGGTGGGCAGGAGGGCGCCGAACTTTTTGTGGGGCATAATACTTGCGAGGAGAGTGCTGAAATCGACGGGGAGCTCATGTGGTCACGCCCAACAGGACAAAAAGTGGAGGTCCCAGAGGAGAAAATCCACGCAAGGGGTGTGCCGAAATGGGGCGGCAGCGCCGTGCGAGCACCTCCATTCAGCCCATTGATGGAATTCCCTGAGGGGCACGCTCCGCGTGAGGGGTGTGCCGAAATGGGCAGGGACGCCATGCCAGCACAACCAGTGGGCCAGGTGCACGCCTCGCGTGAGGGTTGAGCCGCAATTGGCGGGGAAAGCGTAGACGCGGAATAATTCCCAGTGGAACCCTTTACAGGGCAGATTTGGTAGCGGCGGCGCCATGCGGACGGATTGGTTAGGGCCATAGGTGGAGATCCATGAGGGGCGCGAGCCTCATGAAAAATGTGCCGACACAGGGGATGGCGGCGCCATCCGGACACACCCGCTGGGGCCATAGTTGGAGTTCCCTATCAGGCACGATCCTGTGAGGAGTATGCCGAAATGAGGACTGCGGCACCATGCGGACGCACCTGTTGGTGCCATAGGTAGAGCTCCCTATGAGGCACGATCCTCGAGAGGAGAATGCCGACACGGGGACGGCTCCATGCGGACGCACCCGCTGGGGACAGGTCGACCTCCGAACGGGGCGTGATCACTGTGAGGTGTATGTTGAAATGGGGATGACGGCGCCATGCGGAAGCACCCAGTGGGGCCATAGGTGGAGCTCCTTATGGGGCACGGAGCACGCTAAGCCAACACTTGGGGCTGTTCTTGAGGCCTTTAGCCAGCATTATGGAAACCACAGTGTACCAGCTTGGGCAGACTCCCTCCTGCTTCGCCCGCCCCCTTCTTCAGTCCCATCGGCAATGTCGAACATGGTCGCTTCGATATGCTTACGGCTTGGTGTTGTTACGATTTGGTTATTATTTGGATACGATTGACGCAGTATAAGTTATGATTTGGTTACGAAGATTGAAATATGGTTACGATTTGGTTATGCGAGCAGCGTTCCGGAACGATTTTGGGTACGGGAGTGTTCAATGCATTTTGATAGCTCAAGTGTGTGAGGGGTCGCTCGTAACCGTATTCTTCGCGTCTTGGCTACGCGCAACCCTTTTGAGCGTAACCAAATGATTTGGTTATGTACACTAGGGCGGGTTCCCGGGTTCCCGGTTATTGGTTCCAGGCCGATTTCGGTGTGTTGTGGGTTCCCGGGCTCACGGGTTCCTTGTCGATCTCCTCAGCGAAAACCATCCATTGATTGGGTTTTCTATGGTGTAAGTGAAAGATTAGGCGAAATTTTTCCCTGGGTGCCCCCCAGCGAATCACATCCGTTGCAAGCCACACTCCTCGGAGTCGCCGACCGGGATCTGACCTCTGGGGCCATTTCTGAGCTTCCTCTGCGCGCGGGGCAGGCACCCTCCGGCGCTTCCTCTGCGCGCGGGCCTGCGACGTGGAGAAGGCCCTGGGGCCGCCTGCGGGCGGGGACGGCTCCTTCAGCTCCGCGTAGCGCAGCACACATCGTGCCGGCCGGCTGCGGGAAGGCATCGGCCTCGGGACGCCGTTCTCTGGCCCCGTGGCGGTCACAAAACGATTCAGGATGGAGAGTCGGCCTTGGGAAGGGGGGCCGAGAGGTCGAGATCTCCGGGGACCCCGTGACACAATAGGAGTGCGACGGCGGACGAGCCCTTGGCGGAGCGGGCCCCAGGATCTGGGCGTCGCAGTCTTGTTCGCTCTGGGCGTCTTCCCCGATTGCGGGCCCGAGGGCCCTCGCAGATCGATCCGGCTCGAGAGATCTCGCAGAAAAGTTGGAAGCGACAAGCCTCCGCGAAATGTAGAGCAAGTGTTTCCGGAACCCCCATGGCCCATGCCCGAGGGCAAATTTTAAAACAGTGAATTTCGACAACGACATTGACAGTGAGGGCCAATGGGCGCCGGCGGGTCCCAGGAACAACTTGCTTGTATGGATGTGAAACTACCGTTCGGGATATCTGGCGATGCCGATGTGTTTTGCGACGTCGGCATTCTCTTCAGATCCGACGGCGCGAGCAAAAACAGCATCGTTAGAAATCACGACCGGAACCCCAGACCCCATCATTCTGCGGCACTGCTGAATCGACTGGACGCAAGAGTGACCCTTCGCTGGAGTGACCTTTGGTGCGGGCCCATTCAATGGGGCCCCCCGATCGCTGACCGCGAAGCGGTAGCAGCGGCTTGAGCGCCCAGGTTTGGCCCCCCCCCCGCGTCCCCCGTGGAGTCGCGCACCAAAGGGGTCATTCAAGCCGGCTCGGCCTCCACGAGCCCAGGGGCCCGCAGCGGGGCGACAGCGCCTCGCATGCGAGAGAAGAAAGCGGCCCGAGGATCTCGTGGGGCACCCTCCGCGCGGCAGGTGCCGCCGCGGCGCGGCCCGCCACCTGTCGCGCCACGCGGAGGGTGCTGAAAGGTGGATCAGTTTCACCATGCGTCGCGAAATTGGCGTCACGAAGTCTTGCGATTCGCATCTTGGCGAAATCACGTGTCGCGAGATTGGCGTCCTGAGATCTTGCACCTTGCGCCGCGACAGTGGGCCTGAGGCAGAGGCATGGGCTCGCCAGGTTGCAGGTCGGCTGGCCCATGTTTTGCTGAGGCACTCCTCGAGCCAGACGGAGGCCCGCGAGGGCCCCAGGCCCCCAAAATAGCAGGCGAACGCGCCCGATATGCGAACAGAAATCGCGACGCCCAGGATCTTCGAGGGAGGGTCGAGGGGTCCTCGGGCCCAGGCTGAAGTCGGGCCCGTCCCTCTACAGGAGGGGAATTCAGAAGTATTCCCCAAACAAATTATCTGGGGACGTCATTCTTAAATGTTTTAGAGCTATGTTTGAGTATGTTTCGTGTTTTTTGTTTTTCGTCCAAAATCCGCCTGTAGGAGGACGTGCCCGACCTAAGCCCCGACCCCAGGCCTCCGGCGTCGCAATGCGATCGTCTCGATGGTGGCTGGCGTTCTCCATCCCGGTCTCGGCCTCGGTCTCGGTCCTTGGGGGTCGCCCTTTCTTGGGGCCCTGGTGGCAACGGAAGGTGCGAAAGGTGTAGGTCGAGAGCCCTCGGGATCTGGACCCCAGGCCTCCCCATGACTCGGCCACGCGCAGAGCGGTGTGGTGGGAGGGGGGAGGGCTTCTTAGAGGCACCCCTGCCTCCGAGAAGGCGCGGGCCCCATCCAGAAATATACAGATGTAGGGCCGGCGCCTGCTGAAAAGCAGCCTCCTTCCAAGAAGCCCTCCCCCCTTCCCTCCACCCCCTTGTGCGCGCCGCCTGATGACGCGTTGTTTGCGTGACGCCTCGGTCCCCTTCGGAGCCTGAGGCCGCCAGCACCGCGCGTGAAGTGCTGCATGCTCTGAGCGCGGACCGTTCCCGGGTCATCCTGCGCGGCCGCTCTCCCCTGGAGGCTTTCTCTGAAGGGCTTAGGCGACCCGTCCTCCTCCTCCTCCTCCTCCTCCTCCTCCTCCTCCTCCTCCTCCTCCTCCTCCTCCTCCTGCTCCCCCTCCTGCACAGGTGCACAAGTATAGCGCTGCCGCGCCCTGGCTGCTGCTGCTGCTCACATGTCCGCCTTCGTGCCTCCACGTCTCCTCTGACAACCGTGGCTCCTCGATCATTTTTCTTGCATGTCTGGCATGTTTGAGCATTTGTTTAGATATTGTTATTACTTTTTGGGCATTGTTGGCGCATGTTTGCTGCATTTTTATTTTTCGTCCAGAATCCCCCTGTCGGGGGACAGGCCCGACTTAACCCTAAATGCTGCTGGGATCGGGTGCCCACGTTGTGCACAGAATGCGCCGTCGGGTGCCTGGGGACGTCGCGATCGGTTCGGAAAGTTGTGGTGTCTGGGGACACGAACCGGGCCCTGGACAGTCAACGGAGTATTCCAGCGGTCCCCGGCTCCAGGGGCCACGCATAGAGGAGATAACGACTCCGGAGATCTAAAGTCCTTTCGAGCTTGGCTCAGGGATTTCAAACTGGCCTTAAGTCAAGATAACCAAGTCCAGGAAAGCCCGAGGCCAATCTTTTTACATACGCCAAGTTCAATGTTGCCAAAAACCTGAAGTTCGGAGAAAGTTTGGATCAAGTGTTGCGGCGAAGAAGTTCCGAATCTCCTGAGCGCGTGTGAAGTGTCCGTGAACTCCAGAATTGGTTTCGAATGTTTTCCAATGTTTGACCCAGTTGTCCGATTTTTGAAACTTAATGCGAATGGTTTTCCGACCTGATTTTCAAATTGTCCCCACACTGTGTTAAAACATTTGAATTATTTCGGAATCTCCCTGGATGTCTGAACTGTTGTTTGAACTCTTGCGTTACTTGGTTTCAGAACTCGCACTTCTAACCTTCCCTCCGCCCGAATCCAAGCCCAAACTTTATTTATTGTCCCCGGAAAGTCCATCTCTTCCCCTATCAGCCAATGACGAGTCTGGCCTGGGTTGGGTCCGCGCCGATGTTGGGCTTGTGCCGGGCTCGGAAGCCTCGCGCCTTCCGATGTGATGTTCAACATCCCGTGGGCTCTATGCACGACCTGTCAACCCCTCCCCCGGGGCTCACGATGCTGTCGGCTCCTCGTGTGGAGTTCACTGATGAGGATGTGCCTCCGAGAGCCCCGTGGGACCCCCCGTGGCCGCTGGGTGCCCCCTGGAGCCCCGAGCAGCAACAACCTGAACCTTTCAACTTGGCGTGGTCGAAAAAAATTAGCCTGGCGAAGGACCCAACCATACGCAGTTGTGAATACCGCAATTGTGAATACCATCTTCGCCCGCGCTCCCTATGTAGCCACGGCACCCCGCCGGGGCCCGACATGCTCAGGGACACGTTCGTGGCCGTCTTCGCGGGCGCCGACGACGACGAGGACGGCGTCCCCCTGACCGAGGAGCAGAAGCAGGAGAGGGTTCTGAGAGCCATGAAGGATGCTGCCACGGGCGACATCGGTGGGGCTCCCATGGGGCCACGATCCTCGTGAGGGGTGTGCCGAAATGGCCCAAGGCCGCCACGCGAACCCTGACACTCGGGCTTTCGGTGGAGCTCCCTATGGGGCCACGAAACGTGTGAGGGGTGTACAGACATGGGGCAACACCGACATGCCGAACCTGCCGCTGCGGCATTCGGTGGTGCCGCCTCAGACCACGAAACGTGCGAGGGGTGTGCCGACATGGAGGGTGGAACCGCATGCGAACGCAGCCACTGGGGCCTTCGGTGGAGTTCCCTGTGGGGCCACGAAACGTGTGAGGGGTGTGCCGACATGGGGGGTGGAACCGCATGCGAACGCAGCCACTGGGGCCTTCGGTGGAGCTCCCTATGGGGCCACGAAACATTTGAGGGGTGTGCCGACATGGGGGGTGGAACCGCACGCGAACGCAGCCACTGGGGCCTTCCGTGGAGCTCCCTAAGGGGCCACGAAACGCGTGAGGGGTGTGCCAAAATGGGGGGTGGAACCGCATGCGCCGCAAAAGCGAACGCAGCCACTGGGGCCGTCGGTGGAGCTCCCTATGGGGCCACGAAGCGTGTGAGGGGTGTGCCGAAATGAGGGGTGGAACCGCATGCGCCGCAAAAGCGAATGCAGCCACTGGGGCCGTCGGTGGAGCTCCGTACGGGGCCACGAAACGTGTGAGGGGTGTGCCGACATGGGGGGTGGAACTGCATGCGCCGCAAAAGCGAACGCAGCCACTGGGACCTTTGGTGGAGTTCCCTATGGGGCCACGAAGCCACGAAGCGTGTGAGGGGTGTGCCGACATGGGGGGTGGGACCGCATGCGCCGCAAAAGCGAACGCAGCCACTGGGGCCGTCGGTGGAGCTCCCTATAGGGCCACGAAACGGGTGAAGGGTGTGCCAAAATGGGGGGTGGAACTGCATGCGCCGCAAAAGCGAACGCAGCCACTGGGACCTTTGGTGGAGCTCCTTATGGGGCCACGAAGCGTGCGAGGGGTGTGCCGACATGGGGGGTGGAACCGCATGCGCCGCAAAAGCGAACGCAGCCACTGGGGCCTTCGGTGGAGCTCCCTATGGGGCCACGAAGCGTGTGAGGGTTGTGCCGAAATGGGGAGTGGAACCGCATGCGCCGCAAAAGCGAACGCAGCCACTGGGGCCTTCCGTGGAGCTCCCTAAGGGGCCACGAAACGTGTGAGGGGTGTGCCAAAATGAGGGGTGGAACCGCATGCGCCGCAAAAGCGAACGCAGCCACCGGGGCCTTCGGTGGAGCTCCCTACGGGGCCACGAAACGTGTGAGGGGCGTGCCGAAATGGGGAGTGGAACCGCATGCGCCGCAAAAGCGAACGCAGCCACTGGGGCCGTCGGTGGAGCTCCCAATGGGGCAACGAAACGTGTGAAGGGTGTACCGAAATGGGTGTGGGAGGGGGAGGAGGGGGGAGAGGGGGAGGGAGGAAGGAGGCCACGCAGGCCGCCACTGAGTCGCATCGCCTGCAGCGGTCGGCCCCGGCGCTCCCACGGCGCTGTGGTGCATCCAGGCGCGGCCGATCCGACGCGGCTGTTCGGAGGGGGAAAAAAGTACCCGTACCGCTACCATCCGCCCGTTTTCCCCTCGTTGGGCGTCCTGGGAGCGCACCCCGGGAGAGGCCCAGGGAGCAGCGGTACCAGTGCCTTTTGGTTTTCCCGGCTTCGGTTCCGTGCCAATGCAGCCCCCTGCGACGCCCCTTCCGCCCCGATCCGATCTTTCCCAGCTCGGTGCCGACAGATCCCGGGACTGGAGCGGGCGCAAGCCTGGCAGGGCGCTGGCGGGCGGCCTCGGAAAGGCAACGGGAGCAGAGGCGCAAGCGGCGGCGGCGGCGACGGCGACGAGGGCGACGACGGCGACAGCGACGACGGCGGCGAGGGCGGCGGCGACGACGACGACAGCCAGGAGGGCGAGGGCGAGGGCGGGGGTAGAGGGAGGGGGGCGGAGGCGGGGGTCTGGGTCAGTCTCGCGCGCCTCTCATTTGGGATGCCGGCTCCTGGTGTATGGGAGGAGGGCCTTTGGGTTCCGATGTTCTTCGCGGGGAGGCCCTAGGGTGGCTGGCAGTCGGCCCGCTCTGCAACGTGTCCTGGGCAGGGATGGCCACTCCGATCAGGTCGAAAGTGGCGTTTGCGTTCCCACCCTGCTGTGCACAGGCGGCGCTGGGATGGATTGCATGCAGGCCGCACGTAGCGTCATCCTCCTCCTCCTCCTCCTCCTCCTCCTCCGCCTCCTTCTCGTCCTCCTCCTCCTCCTCCTCCTTTTCCTCCTCCTCCTCCTCCTCCTCCTGCTCCTCCTCTCCTCCCCTCCTCCTCCTCCTCGTCCTCCTCCTCCTCCTCCTCCTCGTCCTCCTCCTCCTCCTCCTCCTCCACAGAACTGGCTGGCATCTTCCGAGCAGTGAGTTCCCCCTCCAGCTCAAGAGCAGGTTTGGCTCGAATCCTTGGCACAAGGGCCGAGGTGCGGTCTGGGGCCGAGGTGGCCCTCGGGGAGGCAGTTGAGCGCATATGCTCGACTGGTGCCTCTGGCGGGCGGCCCTGTGCGAGGACTGTGAAGAGGCCGAGGAGACGGAGAGCTCGGAGGATGCCGGGGCGCAGGCGTGGGGGTTGCAGCCAGGGCGCGAGTGGTTTGGTGTGCCCATTCAAAGGAGAGCGGGTTGAGGCAGCAGCAGCTGGCCTTCGGGGCGGTCCCTCGTCGCCATGGCTGGGCGCAGCTTGGGAAACTGA
>CAUYUJ010015106.1:221828-229328 GCA_963575745.1 Prorocentrum cordatum | reverse complement strand
GCAAGGGCAGGAAGGAGCTCGGAGAGGTCCGGGAGGAGAGGACCGTTGCGGGAGACAAGTTGGAGTTCAAGTTGACCAAGGAGGGCACGAGTTGGGGGCGCAGCTTCGTGCGCGTCTGAGCGCGCTTCGGCCTCTGTCTCACAGCGCCAGACCCTCCTCTCAATCCGCCTACCTCCTCCTGCCTCCTCCTTCTCATCCTCTTCCTGCTCTCCTCACTATCCTCCTCCTCCTCCTCCCCTCACTCCTTCTCTCGATTCCCCTCAGGACGTGTGCAAGTCCAGTGTGCTTGCCCCGTTCAGTTCCGAAACGCGCAGCCTGCGTTGGCCCTCAGTGCACCTCATGCGTCGTACAAGAGCTTGTTGGCGCTAACACGCACACACATTCTGAAGATCATCGATCCTCCTCCTCGTCGTCCTCCTCCTCCTCTTCCTCCTCGTCCTCATCGTGCTGTTCCCCCTCGCCGTTCTGGTGAGCGCGCTCCTCGCGACCCCCTCTCTGCAGCATCCTGGCCTCGGCCCACGTGGTGGGCCGTGCTTCTGTGTTTCACTGCCAATGCTGTCGTGGATCGTGATGGTGAGGACTTTGATTCGCACATGCGGTTGGTTTTCTCTTTTAAGCCGCACCAGGTACACACCCCACCAGGCTTCCTTACTCTGGCATCCAGGCTGCCTCACGATGGCATCCCATGATACGCCAAGCATTGCGGCAGTTTGTGTTGGAGGCCCTGCTGGATGACCGCCAGCTTTGGTGCGCATGCATCCCTGCAGGGGAGCGCCTGCGACGAAAATGAGTGGCACTCTTCCTTCTGCTACTGCTGTTCTTCGTTTTGATCGTCTGTCCTCACCTTCCTCCTCCTCATCCTCCTCATCATCTTGTTTCTCGTGTGCATCCTCATCGTGCCCGTCATCGTCGCCATCATCTTGCGCGTGTCGCCATCAGTTTACACAAATCATCCTCGAACATTCCATTCCATGGGTTTACTCTGGTCCTCCTCCTGTCATCTTCCTCGCCATCCCCTGGTCCTTACCTATGTCTTCCACCTGCTCCTCTTTCCTTTCTTCCTCATCACGTTCCAGGCCCAAAGTGGAGCAGTCAGTCCTCAACTTCCTCCTCCTCATCCTTCTCCTCCTCTTCCTCCTCCTCCTCACCACCACAAGCACCAGCATCAGCGGAGGATTCCTGCTTTGCCATGCTCTGTCAACAGGCCTCCGTGAGCTAGGATATGACCCATGGCAGCATCAGCATCATCATACACACCCCAGCACAGCACCCCCAATGGCAGCAAAGGTGAAGAGGCGGGTCGAGGAGCAGGAGATGGGCAGGCGAAAACGGGCAGTCCTGGGCATTCTCTGAATTCGGGGCTTCTTGGGCGTGGCGGAGGTGTGAGCACCGGCCGTGGGCACCGTACAGGCGCCGTGCCTCTTTTGACACCGGGGGCGGCAGGGCCACGTGCACCGCAGCGTCCCCTGCTGCAGGGGAGCGCGGCCGCGCGGCCGGGGCGAGAGCACGGCCGTGCGCACCGCAGTGCAGCTTCTCACAGGGGATCGTGGCCGTCCGGACGAAGCGTGCAGTCTGCACTGGAGGCGGGCGCACGGTTCCTGAATGCGGGGAACGAAAAGTGGCATAAACATAAAAGCTCGGAGATCCGCGCGGATTTCTCGGATCGGCGCTGGAGCCCCCCGGCGGCGCCTCCGGCGCCGCGCTTGGCGCGCTCCGCGCGCCAGGGAGGGGGGTCCAGCGCCGATCCGAGAAATCCGCGCGGACCTTCGAGTTTTCATGTTTATGCCACTTTTTGTTCCCCTATGAATACATCGTGGGGGAGTCTCAGGGCGAAACGGTTGCCAGCACGGGCGTTCTCGGGCTCCCCGTCCCCCTTTGTGGGGCTCTTCAGGTCTTGTCGCCACCGTCGGAGTCCTTTGACGAGACGCTCTTAGGGAACAGTAGTACGACGAATCATATTGCCATTGTCATGGTTTTTCTCCTGCTCCTCCTGCTGATCCGACTCCTCCCCAACCTCATTCTGCTCCCCCTGCTGCTCGTCGCCCCACCCCCCCCCCCCCCCCCGAGAGGCCAAAAGGCTGATTCTCGAGGCCCGCGAGCTCCAGGAGCGGGTGGCCGGGAAGCGGGAGGAGGCGTTGCGACGGGCCGCCGTCCTTCCCTTCCTCCTCGGCCGCTCGTTGCGGGAACAGTCACGGCAGACGGTCGTTGGAATTCTTCGCCGTCCGTGGGGGCCGTCCAGGGACAGCTCGGGGTGAAAGAGCGGTCCCGGGGAGGGGGTCTAGACTTTTGGAGATCGACGTTGCGAAACAGTCACGAACATCCCCTCGTCCTAAACTCTCGATCGAATGAACTTCAAAACTGGTTGGCGCGGCACTTCAATGCTGCCCCCTTTCACCCAGTCTATGGCACCCCCTTCGATGTCGAAGCAGAGCGAATCGCAGTCTGGGCGGGTGCGACTCAGAGGTTCCGCGGTTACCGACATTGGAGGGGGGGCGCCAGCAACTACCTTGCGCGCGCGGCAAGGAAATTGCGTGACAGATGCTTGAGGTTAAGTTTGTCGACGGTAGTACCTCGTTCTCCCGCCTAGTCTTCTCTCCTCCCCCCCGTCCTCCTCCTCCCTCCTCTTCCCTCCTGGTTCCTTCGCCCTCGATCCTCGTCCCTCTCTCCTCACGCGCTGCTCGGCCTTCGAAAGCTTTATGAGCAGACCGGGCCGCAGAAGAGCATGGTTTCCACCTGTGTTTCTTGCGCGTGTTGTGCCTGGCGAGCGCGGCAGAACGTCTGTTGCAGTACGGGGGCTGTGTGTTTAGAGCGTTACGGGCCAATGGAGGGTTGCCTCAGTCTGGGAGGTGCTTCCGAAGTTTGGAGGTAGCAGCCCCGGGGACCCAGAGTTCGAAGTCTCCGTGGGCAGCGGCAGCAACGCCCACTGCCGTGACAGCAAGTGTCAAGAGGATTGTCTGGAAGCTGACCTCGAGCACGAAGCTGGCAACCGACAAGGAGGATAAGCTGGTCATGAGCCGTCTCCCACCAGATCGCAAACATGGATCAAGGGGACGTGGATTAGCGACGGGTCCCGCTTCATTGGGAAATCGCGGACTTCCGCCGCCGAACGAGGCGGCACCGGTCGCATTTTGGGGAGGGCACCTCGTCCGATCCATGTTTGCGCGCCCCCGAACCAGGCATGGTAATTAAAGTTGTTGGCGGACGCAGGGGCGCAGAGGGCGTCCGACCGTCGAGTCATTGCCGCTCGAGCGCCTCAAGCAGGGCGGCGCCCACGGGCGTTGTGGAAAGCGTTGGCCCTGCTCCTCCAACGGGTTTCTCGGGCGACCGACTGGACCAAACGGCATCAAAGGGTACAGTTGGGGCGCTGAACAAGGAACCCCTTTTCGTTGGGGAGGGGCTCCGTGTTCCTTAATTGTTTCGCAGCTTGCCTTAGGTTGTCCTTCGGTTTTTCGATGGGGAATCGAAGTTTCACTTATAGAAAAAAAGGCCTCGTTCCTTATTTAGTGTTCCTTAGGTCAACGCCCCGAATGTACTGCGTAGGAAACACAGAAGGCCCGCTTGCACAATTTGCTCTGTAGCAAAAGCTTTGCTGGGTGCGATGGCGAGAGCCTGGTGTTGTAATCATTCGTACCGTTCGGACTACATATCTGCTTATCACGAACAGTACGACACGTTCTACACAACGGCTAGACAAAACACGGCTCCCACAGCAGTTGTCGTGTGGTCGACGACTAGTAGTGTATGCGTGTGCCGCAGACTACCCTGCAGCCACCGTTTTGCTCCTGCAATTCTTCGTATTACCGCCACGTAGATTAGCACATATATTTTCAGGTGCATCTAGCATGTACTTGTTGCACGCATGCACATATATGGAACTATGTCTTATAATATTGTACAAAGTCTTATGTGTATGTGTATATATATATATGTGTGCACATATATATATACATATGTAGATGTGTCTGTACGTGTGCGTGTGTCGGGGCATGGGGGGAGATGGGATGAGAGGAGAGAGGAGGGGGCATGAGGGAAGGGGGGAGGGCGGAGGAAAGAGGGGGGGAGGAGGGAGGAGGGGGAGGGGGAGAGTGGAAAAGCGGGGAGATGAGCAGCGGTGGCGTGGCGGTCCGCATCGGCCCGCAGGACCATCGCGCACCCTCTTGAGGCAGATCGGCGCGAATGCCGACCTTGCCAAGACGCCTCTGGCCCGTCTCGAAGTGGAGAGGAGTACACCCTCGAGCGCGATCCTCTTGACCGCACTGAAAGTCCTGAGAGTCATACGCACGGCCGTGGGAGCGGCTCGACGTGTGCACCACGCCGTTTGGCCGGCCAGAGTGGCAAGAAAATCGGCGAAGAAATTCCGTGTGTGTGCGTGTGTGTTTGTGTGTGTGTGCGTGTGTGTGTGTGTGTGTTTGTGCTTGTGTTTGTGTGTATGCGTGCGTGTGTGTGCGTGTGTGTATGTGTGTGTGTGTGTGCGTACATGCGTGCGTGCGTGCGTCCGTGCGTGCGTGCGTGTGTATGCCTGCGTACGTGCGTGCGTGCTCGCGTGCGTGCGTGCGTGCGTGCGTGTGTGTGTGTGTTTGTGTGTGTGTGTGTGTGTTTGTGCGTGCGTGCGTGCGTGCGTTCGTGCATTCGTGCGTGCGTGCGTGCGCGCGTGCGTGCGTGCGCGTGTGCGTGCGTGTTTGCGAGTGTGTGTGTGTGCGTGTGTTTGTGTGTGCGTTTGTGTGTGTTGTGTGTGTGTGCGTGTTTGTGTGTGCTCGTGTGCGTGTGTTGTGTGTGTGTGTGTGTGTGTGTGTGTGTGTGTGTGTGTGTCTGTGGCTGTGGCTGTGGCTGTGGCTGTGGCTGTGCGTGCGTGCGTGCATGCGTGCTTGCGTGCTTGCGTGTGTGCGTGCGTGCGTGCTCGCGTGCGTGCGTGCGTGCTTGCGTGCGTGCGTGCGTGCGTGCGTGCGTGCTTGCGTGCTTGCGTGTGTGCGTGCATGGGTGCGTGCGTGCGTGCTTGCGTGCGTGCGCGCGTGCGTGCGTGCGAACGAGCTCGCGCGCGTGCGTGCGCGCGTGCGTGCGCGTGCGTGCGTGCGCGCGTGCGTGCGCGCGTGCGCGCGTGCGTGTGCGTGCGTGCGTGCGTGCGTGTGCGTGCGTGCGTGCGTGCGTGCGTGCGTGCGCGTGTGTGTGTGTGTGTGTGTGTGTGTGTGTGTGTGTGTGTGTGTGCGTGCGTGCGTGCGTGCGTGCGTGCGTGCGTGCGTGCGTGCGTGCTCGTTTGCGTGCGTGTGTGTGCGCGTGTGTGTACGCGTGAGTGTGTGTGTGCGTGGGTGTGTGTGCGTGTGTGTTTGTGTGCATGTGTGTGCGTGTGTGTGTGTGTGTGTGCGTGTGTGTGTGTGCGTGTGAGTGTGTGTGTGTGGGTGTGCTTGCGTGAGTGTGTGTGTGTGTGCGTGTGTGCGTGTGTGCTTCAGCTTCCCGCAGCGTTTGAAAGGTGAGGCGCTTGTACGGGGATCTAGCTCCTGGGCCGACCAGACGACCTGGCATCCCTGCCGGGACGCTTCGGTGGGCAGCCTTCGCGCTTCTCCCGTGCACGCAGAACGCTGATCCACCGCCGCACTGCCGCGAGCACCGTGCCAAAACTCACGCGCTGTGGCCCTGGGCGTCGCCCGTCCGGCGGGCGGGGGGGGGTCGGCACTCTCGGCGTCGGCTGTCGCTCGACGCCCTGCTGCTTCTGCCCGAGGTGCTCGATCCGACCGAGGGCTCGAGGAAGACTCCCGGGGCCGGGGGCTCCACCTCCGAGCCGATTGCGGCCGGACCGAGGTATGCGATCGAGGTCGGCTCGGGGAGGGTACTTGCCCTCATGCTTGCCGTGCTTGCTGGCTGTGCTTGTGCCTCCTGGGGCAGGGTACCCTCGAAGGTTCTCCAGCTGGGCAGGCGGAGGGCCTCGCGTTCTTCTAGGAGGCCATTCTGTCCTTGGCCTGGCCGTATCGGGACCGAGCGGGGGAGCCGCCGTTGCCTTCGTTGGCCCCCCTCCGATCGACGCGGCCCTGCGGAGTGGCCAGGGGCCACGGCGGGCGCGGCAGCGGCACCCAGAGCACCGCTGCTCGAGCGCGCCCTTGTCCAGCGCCGCGCCGCGCGGCTGGAGGGCGGGAGGGGGAGGGCCGCGGGACTGCGGGAGCGCCCTCGGGACGTGAAGATCCCTGGGAGGCGACGGAGACGGGCTCAAGTGCTCGACGCTGTCAGAGCGGGCGCAGGCGCAGACAGCAGGCACGTGCGACCAGAAAGCTTGCTATGAGAAGTCTTGATGCACGTGGCGCGTGGGTCTTGGAGGGTGCTGAAGTGCCCCAGAGCCTCTGTGGGCCGTGGGGCACCTGCGGGCAGGCCAGTTTCTTGTTTGACGTGCCTAATTACTCTTACCGCGGCGCCGCCCCTGGCGCGCTCCGCGCACCAGGGAGGTTGGGGGCCAGCGCCGGTCCAAGAGATGCGCACGGACCTCCGAGAGTTTATGCTTGTGGCTGTGGTTCCTCCTCAGTAGTCGAGGAGCAGGGAGCTAGAGGCGAGGGTCGCAAGTCGGTCCCCGGCCTATCCCGGGGTGCGTTGGGACCAGAATGTTCAGCCGCGGCGACGACGGACGCCCAGGGGATCGAACCTCGATCCTCGAGGGGAGGAGAGCGAGAGGCGGAGCGAAGAGGGCGAGAGGCCCCAGGCATCCCACGCCGTGGCTTTTGTTTAGCGGCGTGGCTCCTCAGAGGTCTGGGCCCATCCCCAGGGACTGAACTTTTTTCCCTGGCCGCGTCTTTTCGGCGACGACCCCAGAAGGCCAAAATCTTCAACAACTTGCCGTCTTCACTGACTCCTTGGGGCGAGGGGGTCGGCTTTCGGGCCGTAGCTCGGGCTTCCGGCGGCCGCTCGGTACCATCCAGGCACCCCAGAACGCCCTCGGGGATGCGCAGATGCTGGCAGGCAGCCGCGAGACGAGCGAGCTTCCGAGAACCGGCGAAGAGAACCGAACATCAGCCGTCCTGATTTTTCGCGGCGCGATGTGGTGGAGTGCACGCTGGCAGCCGTCGGCGCTCGCCCTGGGGGCCTCGAGACAACCACGCCTCGGGCGCGACACTTCTCCAAGAGGGTGGCCCTGAGACGAGGGGTCCTGAGGGGAGGCGGCCCTTCGACCAAAAAACAAATGACACCATCCCACCTACGGCATTCCATGTTGCGCTACGGCCCATCGGGCTCCGCAGCGCATACCACGCAAAAGCCCACGCCAGGTCTCCTGGTAGGCGCTAAGCCCCGGGAGGCCGCAGGTGG
The DNA here is from genome assembly GCA_963575745.1 of Prorocentrum cordatum. Lineage (NCBI taxonomy): Eukaryota > Dinophyceae > Prorocentrales > Prorocentraceae > Prorocentrum > Prorocentrum cordatum. The sequence continues at coordinate 222,047 of CAUYUJ010015106.1, read as the reverse complement.
GGTGGTGTCGTTTGTTTTCTGGTCCAGCCCTGAACGGTGAAAGCTCGACCTGTACGCCCTTTCCTATCCTCAGGGCCCCGTTCCTCAGGGCAGGCGTGAGCGAATCGGAATCGGATGGCCGCGCGGGGCCCCCTCTGGCCCTGGCCGATGCTTGGGAGCTGGACCTGGAGGGTTCTTCCGAAGGGCTTAGGCCACCCGTCGTCATCGTCCTCCTCCTAC
>CAUYUJ010015106.1:179328-219328 GCA_963575745.1 Prorocentrum cordatum | reverse complement strand
TGCTAATCAATATGAGACGATATCAATTTCGATTCGTAACCTTCCCCCGCAGTAAGAAAATTCGGCCTCGCCGCCCCTCTCCCCCGACCAACTCTGTCTTGGCCGGAGAGGATCAACTCTCAGGGGGGAAGGGTGGGTCAATGATCTATGCTCCGGGGCTCTCGCTGACTTCTCTGAGGCGGAAACTTCAATTTTATTGTATCGTGCTGTTTTGCTTGCATCTCCGACACGATCGTATGTCGGGGAACTCGCCACAGCACGATGGATCCGAAGTCAGGGTCCCCCTCTTCGCCGCGGGCCCGACGGCCAGCGCTCGGCAGCCCCACGCGGTGACCAGTCGGTCGGGGGCGCCCAGCCCAACCATCTGGTGTCTCGAAAATGTCGAGGCGGAGGTTTTTCATAGCTTTGGCCTCTCGGGGCCCTTGCACGGGCCTCGGGGCCATGGAAGGACGGCTCGGGATGACAAGCCGGTCCTGGGGCAGTGGTGGGGAGGTCCAGGGCTTCTGTTCCGAAAAGATTGAGCAGCTCGGTATCTGGGAAGAGGGGGTGGGGACCGGGGGGGAAGGGAGATCATGGCGGGGGTCATGATTTTCTCCCAGGTTTCATTGCCCTTTCTTTTGACTTCTAGTACAGCCGGACCGAGGCATAAGATCGAGGTCGGCTCGGGGAGGGTACCCTAGTGTTCTTCGTGTCTGTTGGATTTCTTATGCATCCTGGGGGGTACCCTTGGATCTTCTGTTTGTTTTGGCTGACGGAGGGTCTCATGTTCTTGAGGGATGTGCTTCTGGCCTAGGTCCGACTGTATGTCCCTTGGTCCCCCCCCCTGGACCGCGCATGTGCTTCGGGCCATGATTTGCGAACCTCCCTCTTGGTCGTCCCCATTTCGGACGCCACCGAGTCAGTGGGGATCCAGGGTGGCCGCACGCTTTTGGGGCTTGGATCGCTCTCCGAGGATGAATCGGGCGACTGGTGGCCTCCAGAAGACACAAAGCTTGCGGCGTTGGGCCCTGCGGTGAGGTCTCCGGGGATGTCGGGGTCACGGCTCGGGCTGTCGCTGCACCGACGTGAGGCAACGAAGCGTGCCGCCCGCCGAGGAGCCGCAGCCAAGACGCTGAAGCGAGGACCTGTTTGGGGCTTCCGCAGGTCCAGGACGGGCCCTGCGGTGAGGTCTCCGGGGATGTCGGGGTCACGGCTCGGGCTGTCGCTGCACCGACGTGAGGCCCCCGAAGCGTGCCGCCGGCCGAGGAGACGCAGCCAAGACGCTGGAGCGAGGACCGCGCCGCCTGGTGGCCTGCCCGGGTCCAGGTCGGAGGGCCTCTTCGTGGCCGGGGCGCGTCGTGGCCGGGGAAGCGCCGATGCGAGGAATCCGCACGGGCCTCCGAAACACTGCGTTCATGTACGTGGTGCTGTTCCCCAATTCGGCTCTGCCTGCTTGGGGTGCTTATGATGGGCCTGGTTTCCACCACCACCACCATAAGCTGGAGGGGGGAGGAGGTCCTCCTCCTCCCCCTCCTCCTCCTCCTCCTCCTCCTCCTCCTCCTCCTCCTCCTCTTCGTCCTCCTCCTCCACCTCCTTGCCCCTCCAACTTATGGTGGTGGTGGTGGCAAACAGGCCCATCACCTTACTTAGGGGAACGAAGAATGACATAAACATACGAACTCGGAGGTCCGCGCGGATTGTCTCGGATCGGCGCTGGACCCCTCTCCCTTGCGCGCGGAGCGCGCCAGGGGCGGCGCCGGAGGCGCCGCCAGGGGGCCCCAGCGCCGATCCGAGAAATCCGCGCGGACCTCCGAGATTTTATGTTTACGTCATTCTTCGTTCCCCTATTATTTGATTGCGAAAGGAACGGACGGGTGCGGGGTCCTTCGCCCCCGGCGTTGCCAAGCAACGCCGAGCAATGCCCATGCATGCCATGTAGCGCCAAGCGATGCCATGCAATGTCAAACAACAGTTCTGAGCAACGCCGAGCAGTGTAAAGCAATGCCAAACAACGCCAGACCATGCAAAGCCAATGCCAAGCAATGTCAAGCCCTGCCCAGCAACGCCAAGCAGCGCCAAGCAATGTAAAGCCTTGTCAAGCAATGCCATGCAACGGTTCCAAGCAACGCCATGCAACGCCAAGCAATGCCAAGCAACGCCAGGTAACGCAAAGCCAATGCAAAGTCAGTGCCACGCAACGTCAAACAATGCCAAAGCAACGCCATGGAATGGTTTACATTAGTTACACTGCTTTGCATTGTTCAGAACAGTTCTGAACTGCTTTTGGAGAATGAAGACCACTAGTTGGGATCTCCAAGGGGTCATTCTATACAAGGTGGCCGCTGAGTGCAGGATCCAGTCCGACTCGATCGATCCGATTCGATTCCGATTTCGGCCTGCTCGATCCGGTTCGATTCTGATCTTCCGACGATCTGGCGCAGTCTGATGGTTGCATGACGTTGGTATGCATTGTGGCGCGGGCCAGTCCGATTCGGTTCCGACCTCGTGCCGACCCTGACGTCCTCCGATCTGATTCAGTGGCTTACACCACACCGCCGACCCCTTCGGGCGCCGATACGGAGATCATACTTGATCATTGGTAGTCCATATGGTTTTCGTTCTTCTAATTATCATCCTCCTCTTGCTTCTTTTCCTCTCCTCCTCTCCACTACGCCGCCTAGAACACAGGAATCCAGGGCTCTGAGAGCGTGAAGAATTGATCTTTTAGGCCTGCGATGGGCCTCTCGCCTCTCGTCCAGCCCCCTCTCTTGGAAACGGTTTGAAGCCGCTTCGGGGCCGTTGGGGAGCCTTCAGATGCCTCCAGAGGGCTTGTTTGGGCCTCTTGGGGGCCTCTCAAGGCTTTCCTGGGCTGTATTCGCCACCTTTTGGGCCGTTTTGGGGTCATATTTGGTTGTCTTGGGCCCGTCTTGGGCCGTCTTAGGGGCCATTTGAAGCTGTTTTGGGCCCCTCTTGGGGTCCTCTTTGGCTGCCTTGGCAGTCTTTTGAGCCGCCCCTTGGCCGTCTGGAGCCATTTTGGGGCCCTCTTGGGGGCCTCTTAGCTCGTCTTGGGTTGATTTTGAAGGCCTCTGAGGCAGTCTTGGACACTCGGACAAAAAATCAAAAAGATACTATGCAGAACATGCTTGTTTTCCCAAGTCGACTGGGGCGATGTTTGTTTGTCGGGGCCTTCGCCAGGGTCGCCCAAAAGCTATCTAAAGATATGTTCGAGGTTTCCAAGGCTGTTCTGAGACCATAGTTCGGCGGCGAACGAGGAGGAGAAATGACAAGCTAGGTGCGCTCGCGTCATATCTGATGTTCTACCCCTCCCTCCCATCCCTTACCATGGCGTAAATATCATCTTTATTCGCACAGTCGGATGTCGCAGCATGGCGTAGCATTACATGGCATAGTATGGTGTTGAAGATCAACGCATCGGATGGCATACCGTACATCGACAAAATGTTGCACCATTTTTGTTGTGCATTGGCAACTGTACTGCATTGCTCTTGCCCCCACCCTTCCCCCGATCTTAATATTGGGTGCATGGCGAAGAGCCCCTGTTCCGCCCGGGGGCTCCCGACAAAATGTTGCACTACCGAGCTGTTTCGACCAGCCCTGACCGAACCCAATATTAAGATCGGGGGGGAGGGGGGGAACAAACGATTGATATAGCAGCGATGCGATTTATTGTCAGCGCCAGGTGGTGCAACGTTTTGTCGATGTACCGTAGCATGGCGTGGCGACGCCCCAAAGTGGGGGGGCTTCTGCGGCCCCAAAAATCAACGAATCGACACCGAATGTGAAATCACTTCCGATGGTTTTTTCGGGAGGCATTTTTTCAGATTTTGGGGCCTGTTTGGAAGGACCGCAAACCATGCCGTGGCATGGCACTGGAAATAATGACGCGAGCGCTGCAGCGGGAGCACGATCCAGGACGAGCGGAAACGCGAAAATGAGGCCAACGCTGCAGCGGGAGCACGATTCGGAACGAGGGGAAGCGCAGAGATGAGGCCAGCGCTTCAGCGGGAGCCGATTCGGAACGAGCGGAGGCCCGAAAATGAGGTCAGCGTTTCAGCGGGAGCAACATTTTGAAACAAAGCCCAAGCAAAAACCCAGTTTCAGGGAATCTTGCAGTATACAAAAAAGACGCGGGGGAGAGTAGTATTCATATTATGTAATTGTCAAGGAGGAGGCCTGCTGAGAAGGCGGCGTGACTTCGCAGAAGCCCTCGCGCCTTCTAAGAAGTTCTCTGTGCTTTCGGGGGAGGCTCAGAAAACTTCTCAGAAGGCCGAGGGGCTTCCGAGCCTTCTGGGAAGGCACGCCGCTTCTCACTGCCCCTCTGGGCCCGCCGCCGAGTCGTGGGACTTCTTGGGGCCATGTGGGGCCACGCGGAGAAGCCGCGGAAGCCATGCCGAAGCCGCCGGGGCCCGTCCAGGCGCAGAGCCAGGGCCGCCGGCACGCCGCTGGCACCGTTCGTCCCCCACCTCGGCCCTTAAAGGGCGCGGCGCGCCTCAGGGGGTGCGCGCCGCGGCCCCAGTCACCGCTACCCTCCCCCCCAACGCTCCCACCCCCCCGGGTAACATGCGTCAGCCCCCAGGAATGAACCGATTACGCTACCGAGGAACCCCACATACCTATTTCATTTCCCATGTGTACCATCGGTGCTTCTGCTGCTGCTCCTCCTTCTCCTCCTCGGTGTCCTCCTCCTGCTGCTGCTCTGCTGCTGCTGCTGCTTGCTGCTGCTGCTGCTTCTGCTGCTGCTGCGTCTGCTGCTGCAGCTGCTGCTGCTGCTGCCGCTGCTGCTGCCCCACCTCCCCGTCCTCCTCCTCCTCCTCCTCCTCCTCCTCCTCCTCCTCCTCCTCCTCCTCCTCCTCCTACCTCCTCCTCCTACCTCCCAGCGCACCCCCTGTGGCGTCGAGGACATGCCACGCCTGCCACGCCCTGGGAGCCTGCAGCGCATAGGGCCCCCACCCCCAGCGCACCCCCTGTGGCGTCGAGGAAATGCCACGCCTGCCACGCCCTGGGAGCCTGCAGCGCATAGGGCCCCCACCCGCAGCGCACCCCCTGTGGCGGCGAGGACATGCCACGCCTGCCACGCCCTGGGAGCCTGCAACGCATAGGGCCCCCACCCCCAGCGCACCCCTTGTGGCGTCGAGGAAATGCCACGCCTGCCGCGCCCTGGGAGCCTGCAACGCATAGGGCCCCCACCCCCAGCGCACCTCCTGTGGCGGCGAGGAAATGCCACGCCTGCCACGCCCTGGGAGCCTGCAACGCATAGGGCCCCCACCCCCAGCGCACCCCCTGTGGCGGCGAGGAAATGCCACGCTTGCCACGCCCTGGGAGCCTGCAACGCATAAGGCCCCCACCCCCAGCGCACCCCCTGTGGCGGCGAGGACATGCCACGCCTGCCACGCCCTGGGAGCCTGCAACGCATAGGGCCCCCGCCCACGGCGCACCCCCTGTGGCGGCGAGGACATGCCACGCCTGCCACGCCCTGGGAGCCTGCAGCGCATAGGGCCCCCACCCCCAGCGCACCCCCTGTGGCGTCGAGGAAATGTGCTGTGCTGTGCTGTGCTGTGCTGTGTTGTGCTGCTGTGCGGTGAGCTGTGCTGTGCCGTGCTGTGCTGTGCTGTGTTGTGCTGAGTTGAGCTGAGCTGAGCTGTGCTCAGCTGTGCCGTGCTGAGCTGAGCTGAGCTGAGCTGTGCTGAGCAGTGCTGTGACTGTGAGGAGGAGGGGAAGAGTGAGGTGTGTGTGAGAGAGAGAGAGAGAGAGAGAGAGACACGGAGAGTGAGGTGTGAGGGTGAGTGTCGCGGGTGCGGCGCGGCAGCGAAGAAAACCAGAACCCCACGAAACATGTGGGGAAAAGTTGTCTCCTTCGCTTTCCAAGCTGGCCGGGCCCAGCTCCCTGGGGAGGGGTTTGGCGAGGGGCAACGGCAGACCCCCTCGAGGCGTTAAAAAGCACGACTGCACGTTTTTCGCTATCCTCCTCCTCTGGGTGCCCTTACCGGGCTTCGGGACCGCCAAAAGACGACACAGGATGAAAAACTGCTCCTCGGGGAATAGGTCGAGACCTCGGGGGGTCTACGTGCTGAACAGATCACGACGTCGGAGGTCTGGACTGGTCTCACGCGCCCAGCGACCCCGAGGGGTCGGCGGACGTTTCCAGCCCGCGGCCCCAAAGATCCCGACTCCCCAGGGCCAGACCTTCGCCCGGGATCCATGTTTCGTGGCCCCGGGGCCCGAGAACGGGCCCCCAGAGGCCGAAGGCGAAGGAAAAGCGCTGGGGGTGAGAAGCACATGCCGTCGGAGAGCTGGGGATGAGTCCCGACGAGCGAATGCGTAGAATGTTTCGTGTATGTATATAGAGATACACTAGTGTCTATAACCGTACATACATATACATATCTATATGTACATATATATATATATATGTGTGTATGTATAAGTATACATGTATGTAGACGTGTGTGTGTATAAGTTGTTCATACAGTTGTGTGTATGTATGTATGTATGCATGCGTGCATGCATGCATGCATGTATGTATGTATGGATGGATGGATGGATGGATGGATGGATGGATTGATGTATGTGTATGTGTATGTGTATGTGTATGTGTATGCGTATGTGTATGTATGTAGTTTTGTATGCCTGTATGTATGTACATGTAAATGTGAATGCACATGTAAATGCAAGTGTAAATGTACAGTTGAATGTAACTGTACATGTACATGTACAGGTGCATGCGCATGTAAATGCAACTGTAGATGTATATGTATAAAGGGGGGCTGGGACCACACACACACACACACACACCGAACAAAAGTCGACCACCCTGGGCGCCCAAGAAGCCCCCAAGATGGCCCCAAAGAGGTCCAAAACGGTTCCAAGACGGCCCAAAAGCGGTCCAAGACGCCCTCATATGGCTCCACTACAGGTCAAGAGTCTCCCAGAACGCCCCAAAAGGCCCCCAAGTAGCTTTACGACGGTCGAAGAGGCCCCCCCAAGACGCCCCGAAGAGCCCCAAGAGAACGCCAAACAAGCCAAACTCGTTCCATTCCCGAGGGGAACGTGCATTGTTAGCCATACTCGTTTTTTGTTTTCTAAGGCTCCAGAACGGTTCAAGAGGCCCTCCAAATCGCCCCAAGAAACGCATCCCGAGGCCCCCACGAAGCCCCCTACAAAGCCCCAAGAGGGCCCCAAGACAGCCCCAGAAAGCTCCATGACGACCCAAGATAGCCCCAAAACGGCCCACGAGAACCACGGGACGGTCCCCCAGAGGTTCCCAAGAAAGCCCCCAGACAGTCACAAGAAGCCCCCAGCAGAGCCCCACGACGGCCAGAACCCCCCGAGGCAGCCCACAAGGGCCCCAAAACGGTCCAAAAGGGCCCCAAGACGGTCCAGAAGGGCTTGTTAAGAAAACTTGGAAGCGCCCCGCACGCGCGACCCCGCACGCGGCAGCTACAAAAGTGTGGTTGAGCGCCCGATCGGCTTGGTCCTCGTTGACGATCTGGTCTGCGAAACTGTGCAGCTTAGTTCTCTTGCATGTCTAACTCACCGCCACAGGGGTGGCGTTGCTCTCCGAACAAGAAACCTTACGCCCACGCAGTGACGCTTTGGCGTTTCTTCGTAACCGACTTCGTTCGCGGTAACCAGGTACCACGGTGGCCCCAAAAAGTTACCAGTAGAACCCAACAGGCACTCAAAGACCACCAGAAGCCCGGAACCGATCTCGCGAGATTCCCGGAAAGCCATTCAAGGAGGAGGCCACGCAATGAAACTTGAAATTGATAACACACGTTCGCAAACGACGAGCAACAATGATGAGGAAACACGACGGACAGGCCATAGATAACATATTTGTAACAACGCAGGTGCTTACGGCAACAAGGAATTTTCGTCCTTTTGGGTCTTCTCTCTCTCTCTCTCTCGATCTGTCTGTCTGTCTCTCTCTCTCTCTCTCTCCCGCGCCCCGCCTGCCGCTGGCGCGCCGATCCTGAAGGGCCACGGTGCATGGCGCAAAGCGCCAATGCAGTGCTGCACACGTACGTACATACCCACATGCATGCATGCATGCATACATTGATACCTACGTAAACGCACACACACACATACACACACACACACACACACTCCGCCACCCCTGCTGGAGCCCTGCCCTCAGCCCCCCGCCCCCGGCGGGCGCAGGCTGGAAGCGCACGCACGCCTCGGGCAGATGCGGGCCCGCCACGCGCCGCGCGCCGCGCGACGCGCCGCGCGCGCGCACGTCACGGGGTGGCAGTTGTGAGGCGGGAGCGCCTCCCCGTGCTTCAAGACAGCTGCACAGCTACACGGCCCCAAGGTGCCCACGGCCCTGCCGCTCAATCGCCGGGCGAGCGGCGGAGGGTAACGGGGTCGTTTGCACGGACACTGGCGCGTGAGCTGCCCGCGTGGGGTCGCGTGTAAGCGCCACCGTTTCCAATGCGGCGTGCCGCGTTTGCGGCCCGCGTGAGCCACTGCCGAAGGTCGCTACGTTATCTCGCGTAAGACTCTTTTTCGTGTCGTCGCCCAGGCCCTGCCCCGACGGGCGCGGCAACAACAGTGCCTGTCTGGTTCCGTTGCCGCACCTGGTGCGTTGACCTCCCCTGGCAGCCGAGCCAGCTTGAGGGCGAGGGCCGTGGTCGGCGGCACGCAGAGGCGGGTCGGCGCCCAGCGCCGCAAGGCACGCACCAAACCTTTTCCCGCGTCGCGGGGGGCTCGCGAGGTCGGGCGATCGGGGCTCTCGGCTGAGCCGTGCCCCCTGAACCCAGGGCCCCGACGTCGTGATGTTTTCACAACGTCGACCCCCAGAGGTCTGGACCCCTTCTCTGGGGCCGGTTTTTCGTCCCGAGTCGTTTTTTGACGGCCCCGAGGCCCGGGAACGGCCCCCTGAAGCCCACAATAGCGAAAACGTTCCCGTCGCGATTTTTGTCACAACGCGCGAGGGGGTCTGGGAAGTCCAAGAGCAGGTCGGGGCATTTTGTTCTCAGGGTGGTGCGGCTGCCCTCCTCGATGGAGGGGCCCTGTGGGGCGCCCGCAGCTCTCACCGTGCCACGGCCTCCTCGCGGGGTGCTTTCGACGGGGGGCGGCGCGCAGGAGACTCGGCGAGCCACCAGATGGTGCTGCACTCGCCCGCTCGCGGAGGTTGCAGGGTTGAGTCGGGCGTGTCCCTCTACAGGAGGAATATTCGAAAATAGGCAAGACATAGTCAAAAGAGACCTGTTTTACAATTTGTGCGCATGTTTGCTTAATGTTTAAGTGTTCTTCAGTTTTCGTCCCAAATCCCCCTCTAGGGGGACACGCCCGACTTGATTGCAGGGAACGACTCTGGTGGTTTGCTCGTTTCGGGGCGGAGGCGCTTCTGCTTTCAGAGCAGATCGTGAGGATGTCTCGAGCGAGGCGCCAGGCTTAGCTTGGCACCCCTAAGGGGGCGCCGCCAGGGGGCGTTCCACTCGCCCGGTTGCGGCCAGGTGGTGGGGAACGTCTCGTGCGGTTTGCTCGTTTCGGGGCGGGGGGCCCCTCGGCTTTCAGAGCAGATCGTGGGGACGTCTCGAGCGAGGCGCCTGCTCTGGCACCCCTAAGAGGGCTGCGCTAGGGGGTGTCGCACTCGCCCCTTCGCGGCCAGAGCGTCGGGGCGTCTTCGGCGAGGCGCTCGTTGGCGTGGCCGGGACCCTTCTGCCTTCAGGGCAGATCGTGAGGATGTCTATCAGGAGGGGAAAAACACACAGACACAATGAATCCTCGATTCACCAGAAAATGTGGGAACAGATGGGAAGTGGAGGGGAAGACAAAAACCCTGAAAAAAATATAAAATATGGGGAATCCTGTTGTTGTTGCGTATCTATTTTGTGTGCCCCAGGGCCCCTTCAGTCTAGAGCGAAGCCGACGAAACGCTCGTTCAGGCACCCCCGACCCCTCTCCACCCAGAGCCCCAAGAGCAGCCCGATGGGAGCCGCCGCGGATCGCCCAGTCGCCACGTGCTAAGATTTGCGTTCGCTCAGACGTGCGCAAACGGAGTGACGGGCGCAGCGGTGCATCCGTAGTCACACGCACCTGGGCATCCCGCGTAATGATGCTGTCAGTCCGCCACCGCAGAAGCCCTGACCCTTTCCCTGGGGGTACTTTTCATCCCGGGTCCATTTTTGATTGCCCCTGGGCCCGGAAACAACCCTCGAGGGCCGAAATCTAAGCCAAAAAGCTTGGGCAAAACGTGAACAGCATGCCGTCGGAATTCCGTTGCCATGTTGGCTCACGCAGCAGCTGTTTGTGCGCGAGCAGTTTTCGCCCTAGCTGCCTTATCAGCAAGCAGTCGCCATGGCGCTCAAGTCGAAGACGCTTCCGGTGCTCGTCCTGGCCGCGCTGTGCCTGGTCGCCTTGCGCGGGCTGGCGTTCGTGACGCCCTCTGGCGGCATGGCGGCGCGCGCTGGCACGGGCGCCCTCGCCGCGGGCGCCGCCCCGACGGTCGCGAGCAGCTCGGAGGGCGGCCTGGTGGCTATGCAGGCCCGGGGCGGCGCGGAGGGGCTGGAGGTGGAGGACCCGCAGCTGTACATCGTCGTGATGTGCGTGCTCTTCGGTGCTTCCGTCCTGGCCAACTCCAACGGCTTCTTCGGCCCCTGGTAATGTGGGCCTCCAAGATGGGGTCGGAGTCAATGACGTCGGAGGATCGCGCCGCATCGCCGATGCATCGGCGATGCGGCGCGATGTGGAGCCCGACTTCCTCCACGCCGACGGCGCCGATGCATCGCCGACGTCGCCGATGCATCGCCGATGTGTCCGCGATGTATCGCCGATGCATCGCCGATGCGGCGCGATCCTCCGACCCCATCCACTCGAACCCCATCTGGGAGGCCTCTGGGTGAGCACGCGCCATCAGGGGCGTGGGCATGCCGGCGGACGTGCACGTAGTTGTCCCTCTCCTGGCACTTGCTCGGAGGGGTGTGCCCCAGCTGTGAAGATCTGATGGCTCCCGCTCTTCGCGCATTGAGGCTAGGATTTATCAAGGGCCGCCAAATCGAAGAGGCTCCGATTTCACGACGGCTTCGGGATCACAGTTCCTGCGCAGTTGGAGTCAAGGAAAAAACATACCGTCGGATATGCGGGCTTACATGTGAGGCATTCCATACAGGGCCTCGCCTTCGAGGATCGATTGAGTTGCCATCTCTCCCTTTGCGGAAGGCGGCGGAAGGCGGCGGAGGTACAACGAGGGCGGCTCTGCTGGTGGAGGGCCGTCGGAAGCCGGCGGATGTAAGAAGTGCGCCCCCAAGCGATGGCAACGTTTTTAGGCTCCGGGCTTCTGGGGCCCGCCAGCTATTCTTGCTTCGGGTGCGAGCTCGCTGCGGGGCGGTGTCCAGAAGCAGCTGCCACACGAGAGCGCAAGGATTGAGTCGGCACGTCCCTCTACAGGAGGAATCTTCAAAACAGCATTTTATAAAGATACTGGGAACGATGTTTTGATAATCCTGGACCATTTTGGAAGGTGTTTTGACTATTTTCTATTTTTCGTCCAATTATAGCCGGAGTGCAGTATCCCCAAACAGGGTTTTTAGACCCACTGCGGTTTCCAAGGTCGATTGCGTGCCCGTCCAGTGCGGGCTGGCATGGCATGTTAAAACATGCCTCCTCCTCCTCCTCCTCCTCCTCCTCCTCCTCCTCCTCCTCGTCCACCTCCTCTTCATCCCGAAAGGCATCTCGGAGCCTAGAGTTGCGAGGATGTCTCCAGCGTAACGGGCTGGACCACCTCGCGCGCGGCATCTCGGACCCCAGAGTTGCGACGATGTCTCTGGCGAAACGTGCTGCGCGGAAGTCTCAGGCGAAACGGGCCGGACCACCTCGAGCGCGGCGTCTCAGAGCTCCGAGTTGCGGGGGCCTCCTGGTGCCTCCTGGGGCCTCCTGGGGACCTCCTGGAGCTTCCTCCTGGGCCTCCTGTGGCCTCCTGGACCCCACCTGGGGCTTCCTGAAGCCTCTTGGGGCTCACAGGGGGGATGTCTAACCTGTGGCCGTTTGGGCCTCTCCAAAATGGAGGGGAGGGCACAAGAGCAGGAAAAATCAACGAAACGACACCGGATGTGTATTAACTTGACACGTTCTGATAGGGGGCCTCCTGGGGCCTCCTGGGAGCCTCCTGGGAATCTCCTGGAGACCCCTGGGGCCTGTCCTGGGCGTCCTGCGGCCTCCTGGTGCCTCCTGGGGCCTCCTGGGGACCTCCTGGAGCTTCCTCCTGGGCCTCCTGTGGCCTCCTGAACTCCACCTGAGGTTTCCTGAAGCCTCTTGGGGCTCCCAGGGGGGATATCTAACCTGTGGCCGCTTGGACCCCTCAAAATACAGGGGGGGGCACAAGAGCAGGAAAAATCAACGAATCGACACCAGATGTGAATTAACTTGACACGTTCTGATAGGGGGCCTCCTGGGGCCTCCTGGGAGCCTCCTGGCAATCTCCTGCGGACCCCTTGGGGCCTGTCCTGGGCGTCCTGCGGCCTCCTGAAGCTCTCTGGGGCCTCCCCCTCCTCCTGCCTGCTCCCTCATGCACATCATCCGCCTCCTCCTTCTCCCTTCCATCTCCTCCTCCTCCTCCTCCTCCTCCTCCTCCTCCTCCTCCTCTTCGACCTCCTCTTCATCCCGAACGGCATCTCGGAGCCTAGAGTTGCGAGGATGTCTCCAGCGTAACGGGCTGGACCACCTCGCGCGCGGCATCTCGGACCCCAGAGTTGCGACGATTTCTCGGGCAAACGTGCTGCGAGGAAGTCTCAGGCGAAACGGGCCGGACCACCTCGAGCGCGGCGTCTCAGAGCTCCGAGTTGCGGGGGCCTCCTGGTGCCTCCTGGGGCCTCCTGGGGACCTCCTGGAGCTTCCTCCTGGGCCTCCTGTGGCCTCGTGAACTCCACCTGGGGGTTCCTGAAGCCTCTTGGGGCTCCCAGGGGGGATATCTAACCTGTGGCCGTTTGGGCCTCTCCAAATGGAGGGGGGGTGCACAAGAGCAGGAAAAATCAACGAATCGACACTGGATGTGTATTAACTTGACACGTTCTGATAGGCGGCCTCCTGGGAGCCTCCTGGGAGCCTCCTGGGAATCTCCTGGAGACCCCTGGGGCCTGTCCTGGGCGTCCTGCGGCCTCCTGGTGCCTCCTGAGGCCTCCTTGGGGACCTCCTGGAGCTTCCTCCTGGGCCTCCCTGTGGCCTCCTGAACTCCACCTGAGGTTTCCTGAAGCATCTTGGGGCTCCCAGGGGGGATATCTAACCTGTGGCCGCTGGGGCCCCTCAAAATACAGGGGGGGGCACATCAACGAATCGACACCGGATGTGTATTAACTTGACACGTTCTGATAGAGGGCCTCCGGGGGCCTCCTGGGAGCCTCCTGGGAATCTCCTGGGGGGCCCTGGGGCTTGTCCTGGGCGTCCTGCGGCCTCCTGGACCTCTTTGGGGCCTCCTGAGGCTCGCAGGGTGGGCCCCATGGAGGATATGTAACATGTGGTCTTCTGCGCCCCCAGGCTGGACCACCTCTCGCGCAGCATCTGAGAGCTCAGAGTTGCGAGAATGTCTTGTGCGAAACGGGCCGGACCACCTTGCGCACGGCATCTCAGAGCTCAGAGTTGCAAGGGTGTCTCAGGCGAAACAGGCCGACCACCTCGCGCAAGGCATCGCAGAGCTCAGAGTTTCGAGGATGTCTCAAGCGAAACGGTCCGGACCACCTCTCGCGCGGCGTCCCGGAGCGCAATTGTTCGAGGATGTCTCAAGCGAAACGGCCAATCCCGGCCAACTCAGAAACGAGAGTTGTGAGGATGTCTCAAGCGAAACGGCCAAAACCATAAAATTTGTGTGAGGATGTCTCTGCTCCGCCTTCCCTCGGCCGGAGTTAGTTCCTATCACAACAGCACCCCGTTCAGCAAGCTGTTTGGGGAAAAATCGTGACGTCGGATGTCTGGGGAGGGCGGAAGGCAGTGCGCGCAGGACGGATGCTGAGGCGGCAGAAACGACGACGGCGGGGACGGGGAGGCGGAGGCAGAGGCGCAGCAGCGGGAGGCGGGAGGCGGGAGGAGGGAGGAGGGAAGAGGAACCAGGCGGGAAGTGGGAAGAGGGAGGCGGGAGAAGGAATGAGAGAGGTTGTGATTGGAGCTCCTGTGCTACGAAACGTCTCAGGCAGAATGGGCCAGACCATCTCGCGCGCAACATCTTCGAGCCTCGCATTGCGAGGATGGCTCAATCGAAACGGGCCGGACCACCTCGCGAGCGACATCTTGGAGCTCAGTATTGGAAGGATGTCTCAAACGAAACGGGCTGGACAATTTTTCGCACACGTTTTGATAAGTCCACATCGCACTCGCTTCCCGTTAGATCCTCTCCTGCAACTCCCTTCCTTCTCCCTCCTCCTCCTCATCCTCCTCCTCCTCCTCCTCCTCCTCCTCCTCCCCCTCCTCCTGCTTGCTCCCTCATGCACATCATCCGCCTCCTCCTTCTCCCTTCCATCTCCTTCTCCTTCTCCTCCTCCTCCTCCTCCTCCTCCTCCTCCTCCTCCTCTTCCTCTTCGACCTCCTCTTCATCCCGAACGGCATCTCGGAGCCTAGAGTTGCGAGGATGTCTCCAGCGTAACGGGCTGGACCACCTCGCGCGCGGCATCTCGGACCCCAGAGTTGCGACGATTTCTCGGGCAAACGTGCTGCGAGGAAATCTCAGGCGAAACGGGCCGGACCACCTCGAGCGCGGCGTCTCAGAGCTCCGAGTTGCGGGGGCCTCCTGGTGCCTCCTGGGGCCTCCTGGGGACCTCCTGGGGCTTCCTCCTGGGCCTCCTGTGGCCTCCTGAACTCCACCTGAGGTTTCCTGAAGCCTCTTGGAGCTCCCAGGGGGGATATCTAACCTGCGGCCGCTTGGGCCCCTCAAAATACAGGGAGGGGGCACAAGAGCAGGAAGAATCAACGAATCGACACCGGATGTGTATTAACTTGACACGTTCTGATAGGCGGCCTCCTGGGGCCTCCTGGGAGCCTCCAAGGAATCTCCTGGGGACCCCTGGGGCCTGTCCAGGGCGTCCTGCTGCCTCCTGGAGCTCTCTGGGGCCTCCCCCTCCACCTGCCTGCTCCCTCATGCACATCATCCGCCTCCTCCTTCTCCCTTCCATCTCCTCCTCCTCCTCCTCCTCCTCCTCCTCCTCCTCTTCCTCCTCCTCCTCCACCTCCTCTTCATCCCGAACGGCATCTCGGAGCCTAGAGTTGCGAGGATGTCTCCAGCATAACGGACTGGACCACCTCGCGCGCGGCATCTCGGACCCCAGAGTTGCGACGATGTCTCTGGCGAAACGTGGTGCGAGGAAGTCTCAGGCGAAACGGGCCGGATCACCTCGAGCGCGGCGTCTCAGAGCTCCGAGTTGCAGGGGTCTCCTGGGGCCTCCTGGGACCTCCTGGTGACCTCCAAGAGCTTCCTGCTGGGCCTCCTGTGGCGTCCTGGACCCCACCTGGGGCTTCCTGAAGCCTCTTGGGGCTCCCAGGGGGGATGTCTAACCTGTGGCCGTTTGGGCCTCTCCAAATGGAGGGGGGGGGCACAAGAGCAGGAAAAATCAACGAATCGACACCGGATGTGTATTAACTTGACACGTTCTGATAGGCGGCCTCCTGGGGCCTCCTGGGAGCCTCCTGGGAATCTCCTGGAGACCCCTGGGGCCTGTCCTGGGCGTCCTGCGGCCTCCTGGTGCCTCCTGGGGCCTCCTGGGGACCTCCTGGAGCTTCCTCCTGGGCCTCCTGTGGCCTCCTGAACTCCACCTGAGGTTTCCTGAAGCCTCTTGGAGCTCCCAGGGGGGATATCTAACCTGCGGCCGCTTGGGCCCCTCAAAATACAGGGAGGGGGCACAAGAGCAGGAAAAAACAACGAATCGACACCGGATGTGTATTAACTTGACACGTTCTGATAGAGGGCCTCCTGGGGCCTCCTGGGAGCCTCCTGGGAATCTCCTGGGGGCCCCTGGGGCTTGTCCTGGGCGTCCTGAGGCCTCCTGGACCTCTCTGGAGCCTCCTGAGGCTCGCAGGGTCCCATGGAGGATATGTAACATGTGGTCTTCTGGGCGCCCAGGCTGGACCACCTCTCGCGCAGCATCTGAGAGCTCAGAGTTGCGAGAATGTCTCAGGCGAAACAGGCCGGACCACCTTGCGCACGGCATCTCAGAGCTCAGAGTTGCGAGAATGTCTCAGGCGAGACAGGCTGGACCACCTCGCGCAGGGCATCTCAGAGCTCAGAAGTAGGAGGATGTCTCAGGCGAAACGGGCCGGACCACCTCTCGCGCGGCATCTCCGAAGTCAGAGTTTCGAGGATGTCTCAGGCGAAACGGGCCGGACCACCTCGCGCAAGACATCGCAGAGCTCAGAGTTTCGAGGATGTCGCAGGCGAAACGGCCCGGACCACCTCTCGCACGGCACCTCGGGGTTCAGAGTTTCGAGGATGTCTAAAGCGAAACGGCCCGGACCACCTCTCGCGCGGCGTCCCGGAGCGCAACTGTTCGAGGATGTCTCAGGCGAAACGGCCAATCCCGGCCAACTCAGAAACGAGAGTTGTGAGGATGTCTCAAGCGAAGCGGCCAAAACCATAAAATTTGTCTGAGGATGTCTCTGCTCCGTGTTCCCTCGGCCGGAGTTAGTTTTTATCACAACAGCACCCCGTTCAGCAAGCTGTTTGGGGAAAAATCAAGGGTGGAAAAACCCACTCCGACCCCGACAAGTTTACCAAACAGCCCTGGGCGTTTACTAAACAGCCCTGCCCTGTTCGATTCCTTCCATGGGTGCGTTTACTAAACGGCTTCGCTTGTCGGGGTGCTTATTATGGGGGTGGATTTCCTGCTCTCTAAAAAAAACCCTGTAGGAGAACACGCCCGACCTAGCGCGAGGAGGAGGGCGGTGCTGCCGCAGGTCACCGGCCTCGACGCGCACGGCCGCGCCGTGGTCGTCGTCGACGGCGCGCTGCTGGGAGGCGCCGCGCCTCGCCGAGCCTGCCCCCCGCGGCCACGAGCTGACGACTAGCATTAAGCCGGGCACTTAAGAGTCCCCCGGGGGGTTGCGGGCGTGTGTGTCGGAGGGGGCCCCCGCTCGAGCGGGAGCCCCCTCGGGGCCCGACCGCTTGCACCCAGAACACCACCCACAGCGCTCTCCTCTCCTGGCCCCTCCCCCGTCCTCCTCCCCACAGGTCTGGCCGTGCGCGCGTGCGCGCGGGCGGGCGGGCGGGCGGGCGCTGCTCTTTCTCCACGCGCGTGGGCGGGCTCGCCACCCCTCGGGGGACTTCTGGGGGCCCACCCGTGGGGAGGTGTCTGGAGGGTCCGACGGAGGCGCGCCCCCTCGGAGGCCTCCGGCAGGCTGCCGGGGAGGCCCCCGGGAGGCCCGGCGGGGAGAGGCCCGCGCGCGGAGGCTTTCGAGAGAGGCCTCCCCGAAGCACGGACCCCGGAGGCCCTCGGGCGAGTCCTGCGGCGATCCTCCGGAGGCCCTCGGGAGGCCCTCGGGAGGCCGTCGGACGTTCCCAGGAGGCCCGTCGGAGGCCCTCGCGGGCCGCGCGCGGGCCAGGATGCCGAAGAGGACCAGCCGAGGCGATCATGGCGCACCAGCGCAGCCAAACCAAGCGAACATGTAGTTTTAACACACGTAAACATACACAAGCCATCAATCAGACAAACAAGCAAACAAACAGCCAGCCAACCAAACAGACAAACAAACAAGCAGCCAAGCAAGCAAGCAAACAAACAAGCAACAACGTAAGCCAAACAACAAAAACAACGAAGGTGGCGCAGCGACTCCACCGTAGCTTGATGCGCACGTGTCGAGGGAGTGCCTCCGCGCCCTCCTTCCGCGCGCGCCCGCAGACTGCCTGGCCCGGGAGAACCCCCCCTTGCGGCGAGCGAGACGTCAGCCCGGCGCCGACAGACACTGCGCCGACGCGCTCGCAGCATCCAGCTTGCTCTCGCAGGCGCGAAACATACACACTGTTCATTTCCAATTATTCGAAAGGTCTTTGATTTTTTGGGGGGCCAAGATCCTTTCATTTCTAGTTGTTTTATCCTGGGCCTCTTCCTGGTCACTGGGGGGCCAGGAACAATTAGAAACGAGCACAATCAGAAATGGCTCAGAAATGAACGACGTGTAACCATATCCACGGCCTCGCGGGCAGGGCTCCTGGCCCGCGAGCTCGTGATACGCGGCGTTCTCTCGCGGATGCCCCGCGCGCAGCGCAGCCCTAAGGCCGCGTACCCACGGGATGGCGCCTCGGAGCCCGGGCCGCGAGGGCGCGGATGTCAGACGTGGACATGGGCCAGCGATTGCAGAGGCTATCATTACGCCGGGGTGTGGTTTGCCGTCGGCGGAGTTGGGGCCTGGGGGGGCACGACGCTGTCCTCGTCGGGCCTCCTCGGGGCGCGGCGGAGAACTCGATCGAGGTCCCCGCCCGCCCCCCCAGGGTGACCCCCAGGGTGCCGGCGCGGCGGAGGACTCGATGTCGAGGTCCCCGCCCGTCCCCCCAGGGTGACCCCCAGGGTGCCGCTTGTAAGCCACACCCTTTGCAAGCCACACCCTTCGGAGTCGCCGACTGGGCGTCGCTCGCGGTGATTGCCGTGGCTTGGCCTGGGCTCCAGCGCCCGCGCCCCAGGCGACGCCGCCGCCCAGCTGCGCCTCGTCGCCTTCAGCCTCGCGCACGCGGTGCGCCGCATGGAGGCCCGGGGCCCGCGGATCGCCCGCGTCTGCGGCGGCGCCGTCGACCGAGGTGTGGAGGAGGAGGAAGCACAGGGGGAGGGAGACAGGAGAAGGGGGGTGGAGGGACGAGGAGGGGGGGGGAGAGGAGGGGGAGGAGGACGAGGACGAGGGGAGGTATCTCTTCAAAGCTGCGCAACTCCTGGGGCGCAGGGCACACCGCTTCCCTCGACGCGTGGCAAGCGCGGTCGCGCGCCGGCGATCAGAGAGTGTCGCCTTCGCTTCTCAGACTTCTCAGAGCCCAGGTCATCCGCGGAAGTTGCGCTCCCGCTCAAGAGTGGCTCGTTCTCAGAGGGAGAAGAGGTACAGATACAGCTACCCTGTCCGCGTTTTCGATTCCCCGGGCATCCTGGAAGGCCCTCGTCGCCACGGCTTGATTCGCTCCGAAACTCCAGTCAGAACGCACCCGAGGCGACATGCCCAGGGGGGGGTGTCGCAGCACCTCGTTCGGAAGTGGACGATTAGAACCAGATTCCAGGTTCATCGTCGTCGTCGTTGTCGCCGTCGAGGCCGCCAGGCTGCCGCCAGCGACCCATACCAGAAACAATGACTCGTTCAGTCGTCCTTTGCCGATTTGTTGTTCAACCGTTCGGCCGTATGAGTGGTATCGAGATCTCTTTGGTAAGCCTTGCTCACGGTGCACGAAAGGTGCGTTCTTAACCCCCACAATACAGCACACGTTAGCGAGCGTGAAACCCAAACAACATGTACGCGTCTAGCAACTTATGGTGTGTAAAATATGTGGACCAGTGCAGGTTGTCTGATATAGGCGGTGCAATCCAAGTTGTGCAATCTATGTTGTGCACGCTATGCTGTGCAACATGTGCGGTGCAATGTGTGTGGTGCATCCTCTGTGATGCGCAATATATATATATATATATATATATATATATACACATATACATATACATATACATATACATCGGTAGTTCTATATGTAGTGCAGTTGACGTGGTGCAACGTAAGTGGTGAATCCATGTTGTGATGTCTATGTTATCCTATATATGTGGTGCAACCAATGCGGCGCAATATACTGTTGCACTCTATGTCGTGTCATCTATGTTGTGCAATCCATGGTGATACATCTATATATATACACATATCAGAGCGAAAGGGGCCGAACGGTCATTCATTTTCCCTGGGTGCGTGGCTGAACTTGGAATTCGTGGTGGGAATTCTGCTTGTTGCGTTGTTGTTGTTGGTGCTGTTGTTGTTTGTTGTCGTCGCCCCTCCCGCGACCCACCCGTGACGCACCCCGCGACCCACCCCGCGACCCACCCCGCGACCCACCCGGCGACCCACCCCGCGACCCACCCGCGACCCAACCCGCGACCCACCCGCGACCCAACCCGCGACCCACCCGCGACCCACCCGCGACCCATCCGCGACCCACCCCGCGATCCACCCGCGACGCACCCCGCGACCCATCCGCGACCCATCCGCGACCCACCCGCGACCCACCCCGAGACCCACCCGCGACACGCCCCGCGACCCACCCTCAAGGGAGGAAAAACCACCCGTACCCGACAGTTCACATTTACTAAACGGCCTTGGGCGTTTACTAAACAGCCCTGCCTTGTTCGATTCATTCCTTGTGTGCGTTTACTAAACGGCTTCGATTGTCGGGGTGTTTATTATGGGGTGGATTTTCTGCCTTCTACACCCGCGACCCAACAACGACCCACGCGCGACCCATTTGCGACCCACCCGCGACCCATCCGCGACCTACCCACATTGGTTTAACAAAAAAATCGGCGCCTGCGGCGGACTCGTTGTGTAATTGGTAAAAGTCTGGCACTTGCGGCAGGCTTCTCCAGAGTCTCGCAAACTGCCGACGTCCCCACCGCCCCCTCACTCTTATCCGCATCTGCGGAGTGCTACGTCTATGCGCCATCTATGTGGTGGAATCGATGTGGTGATATTTACATGGGGAACTCGCAGTTGTCAGCTTCACTGCTCGCGCAGTCATCCCACCCACCTACCCGCGACTCGCCTTGCAAAAGACGAGCGACGGCGATTGCCATCACCAATTGGATGCAGTTCGCATTGCCATCGCCGATTTGTTTTTAATCCGCACGTACGTTTACACATATGTTTCCCCCGTTCTGCGCCCCCCCCGCCCTATTTCAGGCTATCTAACAACTTGCCCATACAAGCCATGAGTGCTTGGCGTTGGCTGGTGCATCTGTGCGGCCGCGCCAGCCCGCGCATGCACTTTTGGCGCGACCGAACGGCCGCGGTGGCGCTGACCGCTGGGCACATCCCAGCGGGCACTTCAGTGCGAGTCGGCGAGTTGGGCGGGCTCGGTATCATGGCAACGCCGACAACGGTAGACACGAGGATGATAGTAGCGATGTTGACGAAGATGTTGACAACGACGATGGCACGGCCAGTTACGGCGCCGACGCTGATCACGCCAACGACGATGTCGGCGTCCTCGCGTCGGTGATGAAGATTTTGGATGGAGTTCGACATGCGCGCGCGGCCGGCGCGCGAGAGTGGCCCACATTGTATTATTTGACACGGGCCGTGCCCCCCTCCCCCGCACGCGCGCAAGGGCTTTCGAATGATCCCGGCATGCGGCGCGAGAGGCCCGCTTGGCTGAATCCCGTAAAGTTGAATTTTGTTTTTAGTTCAGGAAAACTCGCAAGAGCGCGAACGCAAGTTTTTTTGAACACGGCTGTTGCGAAGCAATTTGTTTTTGTTTGTTCATTTTCGCGGCACGTGGTTTTGAGATCCTTGCGAAACCTAAGGATTCTCACGGATGTCGGCATGCGCGCGCGACGACGCAGGCGCGTGCACTTCGTTTTGCCTTTTGCAAAGGATTTTCGGGACAGCACACACGCGCCGGGGCGTTCAAACGATTTTGACATGCGCGCGTTCGAAGCCCCTTTGGTAGCCATGTTCTCTGAAAACGTTTTCTTTTTATAAATCAAAAAGAAACGAAGGTTCTCTTAAGAACTCGCAAGAGCGCGAGCGCAACATTTTGTACTAGACTATTTGTTATAAACAAAACGTGTTGCGAAACTATGTTTATATATGTTGTTTGGGCATTCGATGTTTGAAACCATTACGACACCACATTTAATGTTTATATATGTGTACATATACATATGTTTATATATATACACATACTTACATACACACATATATATATATATATATATATATATATAGATACACACCTATACGACCACCATTCGGGTGATAAGGAGGTTGTGTGGGGGGGAGAGGGACGGGAACCAACATCTGATTCAATCGATTTCACGATCGGTCTCACGCAACGGGACACCACGGAACACCGCGGGACACCACGGGACACCACGAGACACCACGGGACACCTGTCGATCTCACTATCGAACTCATTATCGATTTCGTTTTTTGGGACACCACGGGGCACCTTGGGTTACCACATCGATCCCAGTATCGATATCATTATCAATCCCACGATCAATCTCATCGATCTCACGATCGATCTCACTATCGATCTCACTCGACGGGACACCACGGGACACGGCGGGACAGCGAGGGCCACCGCCAGACGGAGGATTAACATTTGCCTTGACTTCGCCCTAGAAGCGGCGGACACCACGGGACACCGCGGGACAGCGAGGGCCACCGCCAGACGGAGGAGAATCATTTGTCTTGGCTTCGCCTTAGCAGCGGCGGACACCACGGGACACTGCGGGACACCGCGGGCCACCGAGGGCCACCGCCAGACGGAGGAGAATTATTTGTTTCGACTTCGCCCTAGCAACGGCGGACACCACGGGACACCGCGGGCCACCGAAGGCCACCGCCGGACGGAGGATAATCATTTGTCTTGACTTCGCCCTAGCAACGGCGGGTTCATTCCTCTCGCGCGCCCACGCAGCTTCGCCTCGCCCGCACGCACGACACGAACGTAACGAAACGATTTCCCGGTTGGGGGTCTCCGTTCCATTGCGATCTCACCCCATCAACCTTCGATCTAAACATTAAAATAATAGCAACAAAAAACACGGCATCCGCACGCGACGATATGCGCGTGTGTTCTTGAAAACGGATGGTTTGATAAGCGAACACGCGTGCATAGTGTTGTTTTCAGAGGATGACGGGGGGGGTCGATACCGGCCTGGCTGGGACGGTCTGAACTCATAGCTAAGATGGACGATGGGGGCGGTGCATCGGGCCCCAAATCGCCCAGCGATCGCCGATAGGGGCGCGATAGCCCGCCCCACCAAAGGGACATGCGGATTCGCCATTGGGCGCCCATCGCCGAACTATCGGCGATGCGTCGCCGATCTCGATGGACCCCCCTCCGGGCCTCTGGGTTGGACACACACCCCCCGGCGTGGCCCCTCAGAATCGGCTCGCCGATCATGCGCCAAGCCGCTGAAAGTGGGGCCACGCGCGAGCGGGCGCCTTCCGCCCGCCACGCGAGAGCACAGTCAGCCCTGGCTTCGAGTCGTGTAGACGCTGGCTGGTATGTTAAAAGAGGGGGGGTGAGCGGGCGGGGCCGGCCACGTCCCGGCCACATCGCTCGAGCTGGCTGGTTTATCACGGCTCCCACTCTTACTCCCCCCCGCTCGACTTCCTTCTCCCCTCGCCTGCCCCTCATCGTCCTCGTCGCTCTCCTCGCCCTCCGCCTCCTTCTCCTCCTTCGCATCCTCCCAAGACGGCGGAGAAAGGTCCAGGTAGGACGGAGGAGGCGGAGGAGGAGGAGGAGAGGAGGAGAGGAGGAGGAGGAGAAAGATGAGGAGGAGGAGGAGGAAGAGGAGGAGGAGGAGGAGGAAGAGGAGGAAAACGACGAGGGAGGCCCCCCCTGCTTGGATAGCAGGGGCCCCGTCAACGATTCGGAGACAGCCCATTGGCGGAGCAGGTGTGGCGGTGGGCGCCGCCTGCACCGGCGGGGTGTAAATTGAGCCAGGGACCAGGCCGCAGGACTGGCGGAGGCAGGTGGGGGGGGCGATCGGGGGTTGGTGGCTTGGGTTCCCCCCCCCCTGCTGGGGCCCCCCCCCCACCAGCTCGGGGTCCCCAGGCCCCACTCGTCGCTCGCCGCCCACTCGGGCGAGGCCGGCGGGGCGCAGAGCGCTGTGCGGCGGCGCTCGGCGCGGGCGCGTTGCGCCGTGCCGCCGTGCGGTGCCACGTCACTGCGCGGGTCGCGTGGGCGCGTTGCGCCACGCGACAGGGGCCTTTGGGGCGCGCGGGCGCTTGTGGGCCCCACCCCCAGGGCAGCAGCGAAGGTGATGCGCGGTCTTGAGGCCCGTCCCCGTGCGCACCCCAGTCAAAGAAGACAGCGAGGGAGGGGACGGAGGAGGAGGAGAAGGAGGAGGAGGAGGAGGCAGATTTGGGCAGAGGAGGAGAAAGAGACCTTCTCCATATCCAGGGCTCGCGGGCGGAGAAGTACGTGATCTTCATCCACCTCTCCGGCTTCTCGCTGTCCTCGAGCCCGTCGCGGGCGCTGCTGAAGGACGGGTGCCCTCGAGCCCGATCCGCAGAGGCGGCACCTGCTGGGTGGGAGGGAGGGGTGGACGAGGGAGGAGGAGGAGGAGGAGGAGGAGGAGGAGGAGGAGGAGGAGGAGGAGGAGGAGGAGGAGAGGTGACGAGGAGGAGGGGCAGGGGGGGGAGCGAGGAGGAGGAAGGACGAGGAGGTGGAGGGCGTCCTTCGTCCTTCTTCCAGCTCCCGACCGCGGCTCGCGTTCGTGCAAGCAGGCGCCTCCTGTGAGCAAAACTCTGCGGCTCGCGGTCTCGCCCCGCCCGCGCGCCGACCGAGCGCAAGGAATCTGAACTCGGGGGGTGTCTGGGGTCTGGACGGCTCTCAGAGGCAGGTATGATATTGCGAAGGCCTTACGGCCGTTGCCGCCGACCCTGAAGATGACGAAAGACAACACGAGGGGGGGGGCAGGAGGAGGAGGAGGAGGAGGAGGCGGAAGGGAGTAGGAGGAGGAAGGGTGAAGGGGGAGGAGGAGGAGGCCTTATGGATGTTGGTTGGGATCTCGTGGTTGACCTCTCGGGGGCGTCTGGAAGGCAACTTGAAGCCTCTTGGGGGCCGTTGTGGGGCCTCTTGGGGCCTCTTTTGGGCCTCTTGGGGCTTCCGGAGGCCGTCTTCGGCGCATCTTGGGGGCGTCTTGGCGCCGCTCGGGGGCCTCTTGGGGCCTTTTGGGGGCCTCTTGGGGCTTCCCGGGGGCCTCTTAGGGCGGAAGTCTCGAATTCTCGGTTCCTCGTCCCCCTCTTGGCTGTTTCTTGGGCCCGTCTTGGGGCCCTATTGGGCCGTCTTGGGCGCCTCTTAGGCTGTCCTGGGGCCTTCTTGGGCCGTCTTGGGGCCCTCTTGTAGGCCTCTTGGGGCGCTCTTGGGGGCCTCTTGGGGGCCTCTTGGGCCGTCTTGGAGTGTCGGAAAGCCGAACAGGCGAGAAGGCCAAAATCATTCAAAAACCGATGTAAGATTGACGATTTTGGCGCCTGGGGCCCTCTTGGGTGTGCTCTTGGGGCTCTCTTGGAGCGTCTTGAGGGCCTCTTGGGCCGTCTTCGGGCCGTCTTGGGCGTCTTGGGGCCATCGTTCGTCGAGTCGAGGCCCTCTTGTACCCTTTTGGGGGTGTCTTCTGTCGCTCTTGGCTCGTCTTGAAGCTTTTCTGAGCTCCGGGACCCCCCGGGGAGGATGCGTATCTGGGTGGCGACCCCCCCCGGCGACCCCCCCCCCCCCCCCGGCGGGGAGGGTAGGGAGGGGCTTCGCCACGACTCAACTACGACGTTGCTCAATGTCGCTTTGGCTCGCGCGCTCAAGGAGACGGGGAACGACGAAGACGACGAGGGACAACGGAGACGGAGACGACGAGGACACGACGGAGACGACGACGACGACGACGACGACGACGACGACGACGACGACGACGACGACGGTGATCCACGCAAGACGACGACACCGGGATGCGTCTTCCACACGCCGACAGGGTCGGCGGATTTGGGGCCTCCTCGCACGTCGGCGCATGCATTCCCGCGGGCAAGGTCGCCGAGTCGGGTGCAACCCACTGGCCCGTTGGCCTGATGGATAAGGCGTCGGCCTCCGGAGCCGGAGATTCCAGGCTCGAATCCTGGGCGGGTTACTTGATGGCGGGCACGGAGGCGCTCTTTGCGCGAGGGTGGTCTATGGTTCGTCTTGGGGCGCCTGATGATTTGGATTTGAGTTTGGATGGCGCGGCTTGCGGGAGACTGCTGAGCGATCAAGTCACAGAGCCGCATGCGCTCCTCATGGTGATCTCTCACACCGTTGGCGATATCGGGTTCGATTCGGATTATGTGCCCCTGGTCCGTGCTTTGAGGCAGCCACGAGCTCAGGTAGTCGCCTCCAGTTCGATGCTCGATCTCTGGTCTCGCATCTGTTCGGTCCTCGATCGTCGCTCTGGTCGCGTCGAGGCCCTGTGGACCAGAAGCCACTCGACGGCCCATCAGCGCGCCCAGTCCGCCATATGAGAGGAAGAATACTTGTTGAGCTGGCGTGCTGATTCTACTGCAGGCCGGGCAGCACAATTATGTAGTCCCACTCTTGAGCAATCTGATTTGACTGGGTATATCGACTGCCTCACCTCTGCGACCTTGGATCGGTTGCTTGCTGTGCACGGGGGGGTGGTCCAGGCTATTCCTCGTCGCGTCTCTGACTGGCCCGGCCGCCCGCCTCCCCGACCCGTTCATCTCCCCTCCTTCAGGGTGAGGCGCGATCGGTTGCGGAGGGCTGGCCACGAGCCTGTCAAATGAGGCTGCGCGCTCAAGTCTCAAGTGTCAGATATGTGTTCGTAAGTTTTATCTGCGTGGCCCAGGGCGTCTTTTCTGCCCTGGATGGTGTCTTGGATCTTGGCACCTCGCTTCTGGCCCCCTGTCGGGCACCCCTTGCATCCGAAGTGTTCCGCCACACACACACACACACAGGCTTGAGGTGGTCTGGGGAGTTTTGTATTTTGTATGGTGACAGGTGTGGCGCACATGCCACAGTGAAGGCACAGAGACTTGCTCATCCTTGTAAGGCCATTGATCGGGCTCCCACCAAAGGCTTGGGAGAGCGGTTGGTCCCGTCTGTCCAGGGGCCTCCCCAGGCAAGGTGGAGGTCGCTCGCTTCCCCCAGGTGTGATGTGTTACTATTGTGCCCAGGCTGGACCTGGTCTCCACTGGCCTCTTCTGAATCTCTACTTCCTGCCTCCCTCCCTCGCTCCTCCTATGCATCCTCTTCCTCCTCCTCTTCCTCTCGAGGAGGGCCTCCCTCTTTTCTCGGAACCGCCCGGCCAGGACGCCGGGGCCCTGATGTCGACCAGCTTCCCCGAGCGGTGCGGCAACGTCGTGTTCCACCAGGAACCGCGGA
Source organism: Prorocentrum cordatum (assembly GCA_963575745.1). Classification (NCBI taxonomy): domain Eukaryota; class Dinophyceae; order Prorocentrales; family Prorocentraceae; genus Prorocentrum; species Prorocentrum cordatum. Next base: position 192,299 of record CAUYUJ010015106.1, on the reverse strand, counting down.
GGGCGGGGGGGGGAGGAAGGGAAGGAGAATATCGGTTCGGCGAGTCCCAAGAGCGGCGAATTGTTGATGGAAGTGGCAAGGAGGCTGAGCCGCTCACGTTTCCAAGCGAGTAGTAGTTGTTTAGCGATGGATTGTACTTTCATTCCGATCTCACTGGTGCCAGCTGCGCGGGCTGGGCTGTCGTGCAAGTGGACGAAAGCTTACGAGCAGGGAAAGCTGCTGCGGATCATCAGAGGACCAGGCCCCAGATTCCTGCCGCAGACAGCTGTGGAAGCAGAGCCTCATGCCTTGGTGACTGCTTGGCAGCAGACGGGCCCAATCAGCCAGAGCACGCAGCTTCAGGAGAGGACTGCAAAGCTTTGCTCCCAAGATCGGGAGCGGGGGTCCTGGCTGGGGATGTGGGGGGGTGGGGTGTGATGGACCCATTTCCCACCACCACTGTCATAGGTAGGAAAGGGAGGAGGAGGAGGAGGAGAACCTCCTCATCCTCCCATCTCACCCTGCCCGGCGTCCTGGTGGTGGTGGTGGAACCTTTGCCCACTAGGTTGTGTTGTCCTCGGCGAGGGAGGAGGAGGAGGAGGAGGAGGAGGAGGAGGAGGAGGAGGAGGAGGATAACCTCCTCATCCTCCCATCTCACCCCGCCCGGCGTCCTGGTGGTGGTGGTGGTGGAACCTTTGCCCACCAGGTTGTGCTGTCCTCGGCGAGGGGGGGCCGGCCTCCGGGCCGTGGGCCTCCGCCACTCGCCCGGGGCGAAGTGCTGGGCGCCCCCGGGACACCACTTGGGCGAGACGCAGCTGCTCGCGCTAGCAACCCGAGGCGAGAACATGTCCAAGAGCCAACACCTCAGAGAAGGAAAAGGTACCCATACCTCTGCCCTTCCCTCGTTTTCCCCTTTTTGGGCCTCCTGGGAGGCCCTCGTCGAAACCGCTGGATTCGCTTCGAAATTCTGGTCAGAACCCACCCCAGGAGAGGTCTGGGGAGTAGCGGTATGGGTACCTTTTAGTTTCCCCAGCTTCTCATTGAACCAGTATCGTTTAACCGACCCCCATCCCCATCCCCTTCGAGACCCCCACAAATTACCCTCCCCCTGTTGGGGATAATCGCACCCCTCGGAGCCCGAAGGGAACGGCCTATACACCCCCGACTACAGGGGGGCAAATCGGCCGGTGGGGCCCAGGCCACGCCGCTGGGGATGGGGATCGGAGAAGGGCTCAGACGCTGTCCGCGCCAGGGGCTCCCGCCCTCGGGGCGGATCGGCGCGCCCCTCTCGGTGCCGTCCGTCGCCTATCGGGGTCAACTTAAGAGCCATCGCGGGGTCGCACTGGAATCGAGGGATCTCAAGATCGGTCTGCGGACCCCTCCTGGTGTCCAAGCGCATCAGTTATCCGAGCTGCGTCCAGCCGTGGCGACGAGGAGGCCCCGCGAAGGCCAACTGCCCTTGTCTCAACGGGCCCATCTGTGACCGCCCCATTCCCGGCGCGTCACGCTTTGAGATCGTCGTGCGGCGTCGGCGTGTCGACCCCGCAGTCTGCATTTTCGAAGCGTGACCACAGATTTGCCACAGAAATCTGGATGGCTGATGTGGCATTGTGACCCTGCACTCCAGTAGCGCGCGCGCAGCGAACCAAGACATGTCACGGGGAGGGGGAAGAGTGAGGGAGGAGTGACAGGAGTGGTAGGAGGACGGAGAAGGAACGAGGACTCTTGGCCTTCGGGGGGCCCTCCTCATCGCCATGCCTGGACGCAGCTACACAAACTTACGCGTCTGGACCCTGGGAGCGGCCCGGTTGCCCACTTTTGGGCATATTAAAACCGACGGAGTGGGCGCGCTGGCGCTGGGATCTTCCCCTCCGCTTCCCGCCGTCATCGTCCTCCTCCTCCCCCTCCCCCTCCCTTCCGACTCCATGTCCGTCTGCCCCCTCCCTGGCATGAGGGTTCCATGTGTTGGGGCTTCTATTCCGTCAGACAGCGGCCGCTCTTCCAGATTCACATTTTTGTTGTTCGGTGGGTCTGTCAGAGTTTCGCCTGCTGCCTGCTTGGTGGGTTGCCGCCCGCGGGCGCCCCGCGCTTTGGGCGGGTGCGCCGAGGCGTCGCCCGATCCCTCCCGTGAGGGCGGGTGGTGCTGCAGGCGTGCCCTCATAATTCAAGGGAGAAAAAGCAAAGGAGGAAAAGGTACCCATACTTCTACCCTTCCCTCGTTTTCCCCTTTTTGGGCCTCCTGGGAGGCCCTCATCGCCACCGCTGGATTCGCTTCGAAATTCTGGTCAGAACCCACCCCAGGAGAGGTCTGGGGAGTATCGGTATCGGTACCTTTTGGTTTCCCCATAAACGGCCCTTGGCTTTTACTAACAGTCCTGCCCTGTTCGATCCCTCCCTGGGGTGCGTTCACTAAACTGCCTCGGCCGTCGGGGTGGTTCTTCTGGGGGTGGATGTTTTTTGCCTTCCAGCTGTGCGTAGCCCGCCTAGCTTTTAGCGGAAGAGGTTCGCTCTCGCCCCACCGACCAAAACATGTTTGTTGCCTTCCAACAATGCATGCCCCCCCTTCATGGTGCACTAGGTCTCGCGAGAGGCTCCGCGCTTTCGCCGAGGGGGAGGGCCCGAGCGCCTCGCGCGCCGGGTGGGCGCGCCGAGCCTCTGCCCCGCGCCCGCCCGTGGCCGGGCGCCTCGGGGGGCGCCTCGGGCGCCCGGGCGCCGGGTGGTCGTAGGTGCACCGTGGGCGGCCGATTCGCGGCCGCCCGGCGGGCGGCCGCCCGGCGGGCGGCCGCACAATTGCAACCCGCAGCTTCGACAACGCAGTGTTCACCGCAGTTTTTTTTGAGATCTCTCTCTCTCTATATATATATATATATGTGTATATATATATATATATACAAGACTGCATTGGCGCTGCGCGCCATGCACCTTGGTCCCTTGGATTTCGCACGCTAGTGGAGTGCGAGCGTGCGTACATGCGCACACACATGCGTCTTATGAATGCATAGTACATATGTACATATATATATATATGTATATATATATACGTTTGTATGGATATGTACATGTATATGCAAATGGTCAGTGTAACTATGTGTGCGCATACACATGCGTATATCAGGCGGTAGTGGCCTGACCAGTTGCTCGTATCATCGCGCCACTAAAGGCGCAAGGGTCTCAGGCAAACGTGGTCAGACTACCATGGGAAAATGCGTCGCCGAGGTCAGTGTTGCGAGGACGCCCTGGGTGAAAATGGCCTGAACACCTCCGCTCAGGGGAGGGCATCTCCGAAGTCAGCGTGCGAGGAAGTTTCAAGCGAGGAGTGGTCTGAACACCTCTGCTCAGGGCATCCTTGAACTTAGAGTTGCGAGAAGTCGCACGCGAAAGTGGCCGAACCACCATGGTGCAAGGCACCTCCGAAGTGAGACTTGCGAGAGTGTCTCAGGCGACAATGGCTGGAACACCTCAACTGAGAGTGTCTCGGGCCCCAGAGCTGCGATGATGTCTCAAGCGAAAACGGCGGGGCCGATGCGAAGCAAGGCGCTTCTGAGGTCGGAGCTGCGAGCATATCTCTGGCGAAATTGATTAGACTACGTTCCGTTATCTCTTTTTCCTCCTTCCCTTTTTCCTTTTCCTCCTCCTCCCCCTCCTCCCCCTCCTCCTCCTCCTCCTCCTCCTCCTCCTCCTGTTCCTCCTCCTCTTCCTCTCCCCCCTCTCCGCTTCTATGTTTGCCCATTCTCCCCATCCCTGGCGGCGCGGCGCGGTGCCGCTCGGCCTCTCTGCGAGTCAAGCGGAGGAGGAGGAGGAAGAGGAGGAGGACCTTGCAAGTGTTCGTGCGGCCGTGAGTCCCCAGGGAGCGTTTCCCCAGGATGTATGCTGAAACCGAAGGTTCCCGACGGCCTGATCTCCGAAGTGTCACGAAAACCCTAGTTCCCAACAGCGCGTCCGGATGAAATGGCGTCGTGGCCCCGACGGTTTGCATTGAGCGCTGCGGGAAGCTCAGTCGAGGCGGGAGGAGGAACATGAGGAGGATGAGGAGAAGGAGGGGGAGGAAGAGGAGGATGGTGAAGAGGAGGAATAGGATGAAGAGGACAGATTGTGTGGATATCTGGGGCGCAGCCGAGGTGTCGCGGAACAAATCCGCAGCAGAGACTTGGGAGAGCGAGGAGAGCTGCTTCTGCTAGACCGTTGGCGGGGCGGAACGTGAAACACCACGGGGAATTAGGAGCAGGAGGAGGAGGAGGTAGAGGAGGAAGAGAATGAGGGAGAGGAGGAGGCTCAGGAGGAGCTCTTGGGCCCTTCGGTGGTTTGAACGGAGAATGGCCTCGCTGCGCCATTGGATGCGACAGCGACGACGACGAAAAAGGCGACGACAAAGAGAAGGGATAATGAGAGGGGGAGACCGCTGTGTTGGGATCTCGCGGTGCGCCTCTCGGGGCCCTCTGGGAGGCAGTTTTGAAACGGTTTGGGGGTGTTTTGGGGTTCTTGGGGCCTTTGTGGGGCCTCTTGGGGGCCTCTTGGGGGTTCCTTGGGGCCTCTTGGGAGCCTCTTGGGGCCTCGTGGGGCTCTCTCCAAGCCTCTTGGGGCCCTCTCGCGGCGGAAAATTTAGTTTTTGATTTTTTTAGGCGCCCTCTTGGGTCTCTCTTGGGGCCGCCTTGGTGCTCTCTTGGGCCGTATTGGGCGCCTGTTGGGCGGTCTCGGAGCCCTCCTGGACCTTGTTGGGGTCTTCTTGGGGGCCTCTTGGGCAGCACTGGGGCGATCTAGGGGGCCTTTTGGGCAATTGTGGAGCGTCGGGAAGCGGGAAAAGCGATACGGCCCAAAACATAGAACAACACATAGGAAAATCAACAATTGTAGCCTCTCGGGGGTTCTCTTGGGAGGCCTCTTGGGGGTCTCTGGGGGCGTCATGGGCGCGTCTTGGGCAGTCTTGGGGCCAGATTGGGCGTCTTGGGCCGATCTCTGGGTGTCTCGGCGCCCTCTTTGGCCGTCGTGTTTTTTTTTCGCGTCGCACTCGCAGGACAGACGCGAAGCACTCTGCAGGAGCGCCCCAAAGGCTCGGGGAGGCCGAAATTAGTGATTTTTTTGGGGGGGGCACCGTGTGCCGCTTTTCCGGGGTCCCCGGCCCTGTAAAAATATATAATTCGGATATATATATATATATATATATAATATATATATATATATACATACAAGTGGCACGTGTGTGCCCAGGCTCATACAAAACACTGAAGGGGCGTTTGAAGCAGGAATGAAATGCAACATCGAACTCGCACTCGAGCGCAAGTGGGGTTGCCACACCTTGCGATGTGTGTACCAGGGCCCCCCCGGGAAGCTTCAGGATGCCCGACTTGGATACCAGAAGAGGCTCCAGGAGGCCCCAGGATTGTGAGTGTTGTGCGTGTGTGTGTGTGTGTGTGTGCGTGTGTGTGTGTGTGTGTGTGATGTATGCTTTGTGTGGTGCGTGCTTTTGTGTGTTGTAGGTGTTGTGTGTGTGTGTGTGCGTGTGTGTTATGTTTGTCTGGCGTGTGATGTGTTGGGCGTGATCTGTGTCTCTGTGTGCATGTAGTTCTGGAGCCCCAGGAGGCCCCAGGCGGCCTCAGGAGGCCCCAGGAGACCCCAGGAGGCTTCAGGAGGCCCCAAGAGGGTCCAGGAGGCCCCAGGAGGCCCCAGGAGGTTTCAGGACACCCCCAGGAGGCTCCGAGGCGGGGTCTGGGGTGCCAGAAGGTTCAGAAAGCCCCAGGAGGCCCCAGGAGGTTCCAGGAGGCCCCCAGGAGGCTCCGAGGCGGGGTCTGGGGCTCGATTTTGGAAGGATTTTTTCAAGCGAAACCGCCATTCCCTGAGAATCGGGGTCGCAATTGGTGAAATTACCATGTGTGCTTGAAGGTTTTATGTTAAAATGTTGAAATTCCCATGTGTTTTTGGACCCTGACGTCACGATCTGCGTGAGGGGTGCCACCGATTTTCAGAATATCGAAGATGTCCCGAGCGAAACGCCCAGAAAAATCGCGGACGCGTGCGCAGTAATCGCCTTTGAGCTCGTATGAGAATATATATATATATATATATATATATATATATATATTATATATATATATATATATATATATACATACACATACGAGACGGCAGTGGCGCTTCGCGCCACGTGCTTTGGTCCTCCGAGTTTCGCACGCGGGCGACGTGCGTGCGCGTGCACATACGCTCGCGAATCTGTGCATACATGTCATACGCGCGCACGCGCATGCACGCCGTACTTACATAGACGTTTGTGTGTGTGTGTGTGTGTATATATAGATATGTGCAAGACAGCATGGTGCTTTGCGCCATGCGCATTGTTCTGGACGCTTCCCCGGCAACGCAATAAATCATCGTTTGCTTCAGCAGGGGGGACCTCGAGGCCTGGACGGGCGACCGGCTCATTTTTCTGATATCCCTGGTGTCAGCTGACACCGCGTTCGCCCAATGCGCTTGCACGCTTGTGCGCAGGAGTGGGGAAGGAATGGTGATTTTTTCACGCGCGAAGGTGCTGGCAAATGACGAAGCATCAAACTGTTGCGATAGCATTTGTCCGTGAACGGGAACCGGGAAAGGAGCAGGGATGAAGGGGGAGCTGAGGAGGCGGAAGGGGGGAGGAGTGGAGGAAACCTCTCTCTCTCGATCGAGGAATTAAAACCTCGAGCTTCAAGCGTGCAGCCGGGATCTCCGGGTCACTTCTATGTACTTCATTGGAGAAAGCCGTCTGGGCGTTTATGGAGCTCGTTGGGGCCGTCCTGGGGCTCTCCTGGGCCGTCTTGGGGTCTTCTTGGGCCGTGTTGGGGAGGTGGGGCCCTCCAGAGATCTTCTGAAGCCATCTAGGGCTCTCTTGGGGGTCTCACATGGCCTTCGTGGGGGTCTCCCATGGCTTTCGCGGGTCTCTCTTGGGAGCCTTTTCTGGGGGCATGGTGGGTTTCTTGTGGCCAGTCTCGGGGCTCTCTGGGGCAGCCTTGGGGCCCTCCTGGGCCGACTTGGGGGCGATATCAGGGGTCCATCGGCCCATCTTGGACGCTGCGACGACCCCAAAATGGATAAACTAAACATATACATTGTCCGAAGGGAATGGGGCAATTTGTATTTTTTCGGGGTTCTCATAACGCCCTTTTGGGGCGTCTTGGGGGCCTCTTCTGCCGTCTTCAGACCACCGAGGTTCCTCTTGGAGCGCTTTTGTGCTGTCTTGGGTCTTTCGTGCGGCTTTCCGATGACCCTTCTGATCGCCTTGAGTCTGCTCGCAAGGCCCGGCAAGGAGCCCTGGGAGGCCCGGAAGGGCCAGTTGACCTTTTCCAAGGGCGTCCGGGGGGCCGCCGAGACGTCCGAAAGGGTGTCCGGGGCGTCCCTGGAGGGGGGGTCCGGTTTAGGGGGGAGGGTGGTGGGGGGCCCAGGGGAATAAAAGTATAGAATTCGGAACATGTGTATATCTACACACACACACGTGAGTGTGTGTGTATGTGGGGGGGTATATTGATGTCCGTACACACACATATATTTATATAATATATATATATATATATATATACACACACCTGCATCTATATATCTATATATGTGTATATAAGAATACATACATATACGGATCCATGTTTGCGCATACGCTTGTATCATGTCTACTTGGACAGATCTACGTGTGCACATTGGCATGTTTAAATACATGTATGCGGTCGTGGCCACAAAGGGGGAGGGCCAGAAACGCAGTGAAGGGCTCGCGAGTGTCGAAAGACGTGGGTAGGAGACGGCATGGAGGACACGGCAGAATGTGGAACGGTGACCTGGGCTTACCAATGACCGTGTTCTTGCGACTATGGAAGGAGCCGTGTGCGGGCCTTGGGGGGCCTCGGGACCGTGTCGCAGCGGGGCTCGATAATCTCGACGCTGAAGTTGTTGTGCGCCGCCGTTCTCTCTTGAGAGGCCTCGCGTTCAGAGTGTTAACCTCACGTGGACCTTATTGGAGCATCCAGGAGCTTTCTGAGGGCCTCTGTGGGACGTGGTGTAGTCCCGTTATGGCTTGGGCCCGTCTTGTGGCGCGCATTGGCTCTGTCGGGCTGTCTTGGGGTCATGTTCGAGCTCCTGGCCCGTTTTGGGCCTGTCTTGAAGGACTTTTCGGGCGTTTTCCAACTGCTGTGGGGTCCTTGCGGGATCTTTTGGGACTCTTGAGGACCTCCTGGGGCTTCCTGGGGGCCTCTTGGTAGCCTCTTGGGGCCTCTTCGGGGCCTCTTGGGAACCTCCTGGGGCCTCCCGGGGCCCTGTCGGACCTGTCTGGGGGCCCTCTTGGGCCGGTTTGGGGCCCTTTGGGGCCGGTTTGGGGCCCTCTTAGAGGTCTGTCGGGCCGTCTTAGGGCGCTCTTAGGGGCCTCGTGGTCCTGGAGCGTCGGGAAGCCGAAAAAGACAGAACTCAAAAACACCCCACAAACCACAAGAAAATCAATGAATTGTTCCTCGTTGGAATCGTCGTCGACCGTCTTGGGGCTCTCTGGGGTCGTGTCCAACACGCGCCGGAACGTCGGGGGCCCTCTGGGGCCGTCTTCGCGTCTTCGGGCTCTCGTGAGGTCCTCCCAGGTCATCCGGGAAGGCTGCCCGAAAGGCCCCGGGTGGGCCAAATTCGTTAGGTGGAGGAGGGTGTTTTTTTCTCCGGGGTCCCTTGCCTGATAAGAATATATGAATCGGAATACGTGCATATGTGTGTATATATATATATGTATATATATATATATATATATTAAACAATGAGAGGGAGCGCGACCATTGATTTCATCCACACGACTCGGCCTCCAAGGATTTGGGTTGCGAGTCAAGCGGTCGCAGCTGGCGTGGTGAGTGAGTTGCCCGAGACAGTTTTTGCCCGGGCCAGCGTGCGAAACTCCACATATCTCTCGCACAGCGTAGCCTGCGACACATATCTTTCACCACACAAGCTCATACACGCACCTACCACCACATCGCTTACACCACATAGCTTCCATCACATGCCACATGTTCTACACCATGCAGATTTCGGGCGGGGCCAGGACAAGGGTAAGTCCGTTCCAGAGCGCTCCAGAAAGGTCAGAGAAGGCCGCGGGGCCATGAACATCCTCCAGAGCCGACAGATTCCAGCGATCCCCGATTTATCCTCATCCGAATTTGTTCTCGTGCCCGCTTCGTCTGAAGATGGCGAGTCGTAGCTAAATCCACAAATATCAGACCACATAGACCACACCGCGTACTTCACACCACGTAGTGTTCACCCCGTAGCTTTCACCACATAGCCTACAACACGTAGCTTCCCGCACAAAATTAGCACTACATAGTTTGTGCCGCATATGTTGCGCCTCGCAGTTTTCGCAACGTAGCAAACACCACGTAGGCTACCACGCGAAGCTAACACCGAAGGAGTTGCACCAAATAGTTTGCACATCCACATTGCATTGAGTCGTGGTTTGGGGGTCCACGCTGGCGCGCACTATCTTCGCAAACGTGGTCCCACCTGGGGACTGGCGCCGCGCAATGGGTCTGCCGCTGCGCACAGGGTTCAAAGACCTGGCGTGTGTCGCGCGAGACCCCGCGCTCGCAGGGGTGGGGCCACGCCCCTGCGAGCGCGGGCTTCTGCGCGCAACGCGCCAGGTCTTTCGGTCGCGCCCTCAGATCCCCTAGCGCGGGGTCTCGCGCGGAACGCGCCAGGTCTTTCGGTCCGCCCCCCGCAAAATTTCGCAGCGCGGGGTTTTGCGCGGAACGCGCCGTGCGTGTTTGGGGAACCCAGCGCGTTTCGCGCGGAGCGCGCCAGGTGTTCTTAGAAAAAGTTGGCGCGTCTCGCACGGAACGCGCCAGGTGTCTCTGGAGGACCTGGCGCGTTTCGCGCAGAACGGAACGCACCAGGTGCTGGCGTTTGCGTGACGACGGCGGATGGTGCGTGCGAGGGCGTGTGCCTGCACAGGCCAGGCGGGGCAGGACCGACGACGACGACGAGGATGACTGCGACGACGACGTCGGTTGCGTCGTTTGCCGGCGGCGGCGAAGGCGAGGTGGGCGGGGAGGGGAGGGGGGAAAGGGGGGGGGAGGGGGGGGAGGGGGAAAGGGGAAAGGGAAGGTGTAAGGGAAGGGGGGCGGGGGCGGGTGCTGGCGACGGACGGACGCGGGACATGACGAACGACGACCACGACGATGAAGGAGTGCCGATTGAAATTTGGCCAGGGAGAAGGGGGGTGTTGCGCGGGCGCCGGCCACGGACGCGGGGCACGACGACGAACGACGAACGAGTGCAGAATCAATGCAACGTTGCCCAAGGGAGGGGGGGTGCTGGCGCCGGCGACGGGCGCGTGGCACGACGAACGACGACGACGAAGAACGAGTGCCACGTCAACGTCGGTTGGGCAGGGGGGGGTCGCTGCGCGGGCGCGCCGGCGACGGATGCGGGGCACGACGGCCGAACGACGAAGGAGCGCAGAGTGAGATGGGTCATGTCGGCCAGGGGGGGGAATTGTGGGGGGGCGACGGGCGCAGGGCGCGACGACGCTCGGCGGACGAGGAACAAGTGCAGAGTTAAGATGTCGGCAAGGGGCGGGGGGGGGGGGGGGGCGGGCGCCGGCGACGCAGGGCACGACGACGAGCGACGACCGAGTGCAAGGCAAGTTTTTCTCGGCGAGGGGAGTTGTTTGCGGGGGCGCTGGGTGGGCGCCGCGGAGTTTTGGGGAGAGGGCGCGAGGGGCGCCACGGCCCCGCCACTGCGACGACATGCCGAGCACATGTCAGCAAGGGGGCGGGGGCGCGTGATGCACGGGCGCCGCGACGCGGGTACGCGGGCGCGACGACGGCGACGGGGTTTCACGACGACGGCGACGGGGGGTCACGACGACGACGAGTGCAGGCACAATAGAGGAGGAATGCCAGCTCGGGGTGCTGCGTGAGCGTCGCGTAGAAGTGCGCGCGCGGCTCGCGATGGGGGTGCGCGGGTCGACGACGGCGACGAGTGCAACGTGAATGTTGCCGCTGACTTCTCTTGCGATTGGCAAGCACGCCATGTTTACAGCTACTACCTGTACCTATGCCTTCACATATGTTTCGACACGTACAGTGCAACATAGGCATAGTGTCATATCATTATGTCTCCAAGTTGACCACGCGATCCCAATGCGACCCCGCGATGGCTCCATATGGACACCAATAGGCGACGGATGACGGCGACGAAAGGGGGGCCCTGATTCACCCAGAGGGAGGACTCTGAAGCGCGGACAGAGTCTGAACCCGACGATCCTGGCATAGTGTTGTTGTTCGCGTCCCGAGGGGGTCGCTGGGAACCTTCTCAAAATCAATCCGCGGGCCCCTCCCAGGACCCATCCGCGCTTGCTTGCCGAGCTGCGCCCAGCCGTGGCCGCGAGAGCCTCCAGGAAGGCCAGGGAGACGCAGCCGAACCTCGAAGTCTCGAGGAGCTCCCCTTGTGCTCGGTGTGCTCCCCTCCACTTGAGCGACGGCAGACAGCCAGGGCCTCGGAAGAGTCCGCAACCATCCTGGCTCAAGCCCCAGGCGCGGCCCCCGTGGGGAGCGGGCGGCGCTGCAGCGCGCCCGCCACCGGGGTGATGGCCGCGGCGGGCTCCCCGTGCGCAGGCGAGGAGGCCGCCGTCGCCGTGGCGGCCATCCTGCGGGCGGGGGACCATTACGCGGCCATCAGTGCACCTCGCAGTGCTGATGCAACGGAGCTCCGGCGTCGCTACCTGGCCGCCTCAGTGCGTGTCCACCCCGACAAGAACCCGCACCCAGAGGCCACCAGAGCGTTCCAGCGCGTCACGGCGGCATGGTCGGTACTGAGCGACCCGGAGAGAAGGCGGCGGTACGATTCGGAGCTGGAGCTCGGATTCGACGGCCTCGGCGACGAGGAGAGGGACGGCCAGGACCTGACCCCCGACGAGGCGTTCGCCGTCTTCGCCATGGCCGCGGCGATGGCCACGTCGAGCAGCGACCTGGCCGAGACGCTGTTCTGGGCGCAGCAGGTCGGCTCCCTGCAGCGCGGCAGGCCGCAGACGGGCGTCGTCAACGCGCCGCCGGCCGCGGCCGAGCTGGGGGCGGCCGCGGGCGCCGTGGTCGGGTCCGGCGCGCTCTGGGCGGCCGGCCTGGCCGCCAGCTGCGTGGGACTGCCGCGCATAGGTGGCCTCGTGCGGCGGGTGGCCGTGATCCAGGGCGTCAGCCAGCTGGTCCTCACGCTGCAGCACCCCGAGGTGCGCGGGGCCCTGCGCTCGGGAGGGGTGGCCGCGGCCGGCAGGGCGCAGGAGCTGTCGTCGAAGCTGAGCCACCTGGGGCTGGCCTTCTGCGACTCCGCGGGCCAGCTCGCGTGCTACCAGCGCGGCGGCGGCCCCGCCCCGCGGCCGGGGCTGCGGCCGGGCTTCCTGCTCTCTGGCGCAGGCCACCGCCGTGCCAAGGCAGCCTCCAGCGGCGCCCGTGGGCCCGCCTGCGGCGCCTGGGTCAGGTTGGACGGGCTGGCCGTTGCAAGACACCTTGACGGCCGGCTGGGAGAGGTTCTCGGCTACGACGCCGCCACCCAGCGGTACAAGATTCGCCTTGCGCCGGCTGCCCGCGCTGGGGCCGACGACGACGGCACCGTGAAGCTGCTGAAGGTCGAGAACCTCCTGCCTGCGGTGTCGCGCTCCATCTTGCCCCCAGCGGCGGAGCGCGACTTTCTGTGACGGCGAGCGCTGCGCGGGGCTCGCTCGAGGCGTCCGCCCAAAAAAAACAGGCTTCGGAAGAAATCATCGAACACGCACGCCACATTCGTGCGCCAAGGCCCCTCCCCTCAAATGATCAATGTTGGCACCTCGACCGCAGTCTTCCCCGCGCCTGCCAGCCTCGAGTTTTGGGGGGCGGGGGAGTGTCCACTAACTGTTTCCCTCTGCCGACGGTGTCGACTGCGTGGACCTCCGCACGCCGTGGAGGCTCCGGCGGGTGCCCTTCCGCCGCGCAGGAGCGGGGCGCCGCCGCCGGCGGCTCTTGGGGGGGGGGCGGGGG
>CAUYUJ010015106.1:149328-174328 GCA_963575745.1 Prorocentrum cordatum | reverse complement strand
GCGTTGAGAGTTCCCCGCGGCAGGGGGCGCGAGTGGCATCGTTCCCGCTGTAAATACAGATTGGAAGGGGTATCCAGCAGGATTTGACCAAGGGTTTTGTGTTTGCAGTTTCTACCTCTCTCTCTATCTCTCTCTCCTTATGTCTCTCTCTCGTTCTCTCTCTCTCTCTATATATGTTGTGTTGTGGTTTCTTTCTTTCTTTTTCTCTCTCTCTCTCTCTCTCTTTCTCTGCGCATCATGCATGTATACGTGTTTTAAATCACGCTTTATCTCCCCGCGCGAGGCGCTACTGGACTGTGTTTCAGCACTCAGTCCGAATGTGAATGCTAGTCGTCGTTGCACCCACTCACTTTTGTGATTCACACCCCCCCGCGTTCGCTCACTCAGACACTGACCCATCCACTGAAGCCTGTTCACTCAACTCCTCCTTCATAGTTTAGGCAATTTTTTGATTAAGGGCCTGGTTGTCAACGCCGCTACTGTTCATGATCAGCGCTCGATGTAATGATGCGACGACCATCGGGTACACGAATGCATGTTCCTGGCGAGAGCCCGCCCTGTACCATTGGGGCGATTTTGATTCGACCTGAGAAAGCAAGGCTTAGGCAACGCGCGGAGAGCTTGGAGGCAAGCGGGTAGCCAGCTTACCGCGGCACGGAGGACTGCTGCCAAGTTTGTCTTCCTCTCGGGAGACGACTCCCCAGGCACCGCGAACGACTCCATTCTGCGCGAGGTCATCCCCACTCGTTGCTTCATGTGCTTGCTTGAGCACACTGGGAGCAAGGGGAGAGCGCGAAGTGGCGCGTTCCAGGAAGGGCCTCGTCTTCGAGGAATCGAGAAGTCATCCTTCCCCCGGCGGAAGCCGGCGAAAGCAACACAGGGACGGGTCCACCTGCGGAAGCCGGCAGCAGGCAAAACATTTTTTTGTTTCGCGGGTCGAGAGCGCACCTCTTCCGGTCGAAGCTAAGCGGGCCGCGCGAAGCTTGAATTAACCATAGAGGGGGAGGAAGTGACAGGCAAAACACGCGCCCCCAAGAAATGATGATGTGTTGGGATTCAGGGTTGCCGGATCTGGCCAAATGGGGGAGCACCGGAGAGCCATCGAAACAAGTGGCACGCACGCGCAGGCTCTTGTACGAGGACGCCTTCCTGGAGACATCTCGGGTCCATTCGGGCCCATTGGGGCCGTAATGCATGTCCTGGGGTTAGGGAGCTCCGAGATGGCCAGGGAGGCGACGACGACGAACGACGACGACGAAAATATAGAGTTCCGAGCTCTAGGATATTATGTTTTTCCTGGGCGCGTAACGGTCGTCACCGGCCCCCTCCCCTCCGCCTGGGTAACGGCAACGATCGTACGAAGGAGGAATTTGGAGCTGGTGCTCGCGCGCGTACTATGGCGGCCGCAGCGCACCAACGCCCCGACGTGCCCCACTCCGCCCAAGCGTTACCCTTACATGGGGCCCCACTCCCCACCCGATCCCCCCCCCCAGGTACCGACCGTTACCAGAGATAGTAAGAAACCGCTGCACAGCAGTGCAAGAGAATTACCTCTAGACTTTGAGTCTGGCGCCCGCAGATTTCAGCCACCAGGGAGCGCAGGGGGACTCGGTGATGCCAGGCCGCAGCAGCAGGCGTCCACAGCGCACTGCCAGAGACGCGCTGACATGGACAGCAGTCATCGTCGTCGTCGTCGTCGCCGTCGCCGTCGTTGTCGTCGTCGTCGTCGTCGTCGTCGTCGTCGCCACCCGCTGGCTTCGTGCACAGCGCGACGTTATTGGGTGACATACCAGTAACGCGACGACAAAGCTGCCAGAGGCGCGGTCGCGCCATATTATCTGACATCCTACTTGGTAAGGCTTCGGGTTGCGCATGGACGGCCCCCGTGGTAGTCTCGGCTGGCCTCAGGAGGATCCCCGAGCAGCCCGAGACGGTCTCGGCACCCTGCCGCCACCTCCAGGACTACACATTGTCCATTTCTAATTATTCGAAAGTTCTTTGATTTTTTGGGGGCCAAGATCCTTTCATTCCTAATTCTTCTATCCTGGGCCTCTTCCTGGCCACTAGGGGGCCAGGAACAATAAGAAACGAGCACAATTAGAAATGAGCACTATTGCACATGAACGACGTGTACTTGGGGGGCAGTCCGTGCGCAGCCCGAAAACTTACCAATCTTGCCCCCTCCAGCCCATCCAGTCCCATTGCGCTGCTTCCTCTGTGCGCCGACGAGCATATCCTGGAGGGAGAGTCTGCGCAGCGTCCGGCGGCACGCGTGCAGCATGCTTTGGACGCCCCTGCAGTCCAGAGGAGGCACCTGTACACCGCCGCCGTGCCCGGCCATGGCCACCCTCGGCCCCAGGGGCGGTGCACAATTAGACCCTCCCAGCCCCGGCTCGGAGGGCACGCGGCAGGGTTTCGCGGCGTGCCCACGCGGCGGCCACCTCGCCGCGGGCGTTCAGGGTTGAACGCCGCCGGTGGCCCAGAATCGACCGATATGGGGACGATCTGACGATCGGGAAGCCGCCGATCGTTCAAGGTTGACCGATCCACGCGGTGTCCTGAAGCCAGCGCTGAGGTCGCCTCGATCAGAACCTGCAGCGCACGCCGTGCCAAGGGCCCAGCGTTGCGCCGGCCAGGCACGGTGGAGGTGCAGCGGTGCCTTCTGCGCGCCCGATGGTTCCTCGACGCCGCTGGCCCAGGCTTTTCGAAGAGAGCGGGCGCTGCGCACGCCCTCCGGCCATGAAGAGCCGCACGGGCGTGGCCGCCGCCCCCGCGCGGACCAGGCAATGCCAAGGGGTGTCACCACGAGGGGGGTCACCACCTCCTCGAGGAGGAGGATGCCTCAGGACCGTCCCAAACCCCCAGACTTTCCCGAAACGCTTCAGCTCGCCGATCAGTTACACCAGCACAGAAACCCTGAACGGCGTCTCAGCAAGATCACATACGTAAACAGCGCCGCAGCGCGTGTACACCGCCTGTCTTTATTTGTCACGCGCAGGTGTAATATGTGGCTGGGCATTGTGGCAGGTGTTTTGTGGTTGTGTATGTGTCTGGGCACTGCGCATTTGCAGATTGTTTTTTGGGTATGTATATATCATGTGTATACTATATTGTATTATATTATATCATATTATATTATATCATATTTTATTGCATTCTATAGTACTAATTTATAATATAGCATATCATATTATAATATATATTAAATTATATTATATATTGTATTATGTCAATTTATATTACCTTATATTAACTTAGATTATCTTATATTATATTATATCATGTTATATCACATTATAGCATATTATATAATAGTATACCGTATTGTATTATAATATATATTGTTATATCATATTATATTGTAATATATTATATGTATTAAATTATGTTATACTATACTATCTTATATTATGGTATAGTATAATATGTTATATTATATGGTATTGTATTATATTACATTATATTATATTATATTGTATTATATTATATTATATTATACTATATCATATTATAGTATATCATATTATATTATATTATATTATACTATAGTATAGTATATTATAATATTGTATATTATATGTGCCATGCCCCCATGAGTATGGACGGAGCGAGGGGGGGGGCAGTGGCCGCAGGCGTAGGGACCACTCCGCTCAGAAGTCGTGCGCCCCCCCTGGACGTGGTGAGAGTCGGGGGGGAGGCTTGCAGCAGGGAGTGGTCCGTAGCGTCTCGGCTCGAGCTTGCTACTCTCCCCAGGTTTTGGCGCGCGAGCGCAGCCTTTTTCCATATCTTCAAATCTCATTGGGACTGGGGCCTAGGGGGCCCCCTCCCTGCATATACGATGCCGCCGCCTGGCAGCGGCGGAGGCCGCAGTGTCTCCCGCCGGCCAGCGGCTGTGGGCGCGCGGCGCGGCCGTGAGGGAGCAGGCGGTCGGGCGTCCCCCGGAAGGGCTGCCCCCCCTGCTGGGGCTTCCCCGCGTGGCCGTGGGCGTGGAGGCAGCCGGGCGCCGCCAAGAGGGGGCGCCCCGCCTGACCCGCCCCGCACGGCTGCGGACGGCAAGGCCCAGGCAGGCTCCTTCAAGGAGCCCGACGCCGACGATTACGACCGCCTCAAGGACTACGGTATCGACGACATCATCGAGGTCTGCGCCTTGAGCGGGCCGCCTCGGCGGGGTAAAGATCAGGAGACGGGCCCATTCGCCTTGTCTCTGAAGCCTCTCGGGGGCCGGCCCCGGGCCCCGCCCCCCAACGAGTACGGCTTCTTCCGGGAGGGTTGCTTGCTGGGGGCGTCCAAGGAGAGCTTCGGCAAGGTGCTCAACCAGGATTTCCAGCAGGACGGGAGCTCAGGGTGCGTGCACTTCTGCTGCTATGACAGGCCGGAGGTATGCCCAGAGGCGTGGGGCTCCCGGCAGGTCTACCACGTCGGGAAGTGGCGGCACCGGGAGGACAACAACAACGGCAAGGACTACTTCAGCCTCCCGGAGGAGCTCGGAATCCCTGGGCAGGAGTGTGAGCCCCGCGCCCCGGGCCCAGAGGCTCGGGGGGCGCGTGGAGCTCGCCCTGCACGGGGTGCGGGGTCGGCGGGTCATCCTGGTGGGGCCCCTCTGCTCGACGAGCCGGGCCGCGCCGGGAAGGATCCCTTTCCTCCTCGAGGCTTGGACGCCCGGCGCGAGGAGCTCAAGGGGAGGCTCGACAAGCTCAAAAACGATCTCGACCGGCGGACTCGGAGCGAGGATCGTCGGTCTCGGAGCCGCCGCGGCGAGCCCCGGAAGGCGAAGAAGAGCTTCGCAGAGGGCCTGTACGAACGTGCTGCCGACCAGCATGCCAGTGGCGCGACCCTGCCCAAAGATACGGTGAGGGAGGAGGAGTTGGAGAAGCTGCTCCGGAAGGCTTTCGCGGACAAGGGCGATGAGGAGACGGATTTTCCTTCGGCCCCTCCCAGAGCGCACATCGACTTGGCAGTCTTTGCGCGCCGGTACCCGGGTGTGCTGCTCCAGAGGGCCCTGCAGGAGATGCAGCGGTACCTGGCACCTCTGGGGGGGGCGTCCGCGGCGGCGAGCAGCGAGCAGCAGCACGGCAAGATCACGCAGTACCTCATCAGCGTCTTCTTCCAGCGTTACGGCGTGGAGACGATCGGCATCCGCAATGTGCGGGAGCTCCGCACGATCAGCGAATGCTTGGACGCCCTCCTGGACGGGGACCTCCCACGGCTGGGAGACGTGCTCGTGCAGCGATTCAAGGCTTTGGAGACGGCGGTCAGCGACGGGGGCTGGTCGATCGCGCGGCACCAGGAGCTCATCCCCAGCTCCGACGTGGGGCTGGCCAGCGAGAGGGAGCGGGCGGCCGCCATGCGCATAGAGCTGGACAGGGTCAAGCTCGCGGAGGCCGCCACGAGGACCCGGACGAGGGCAAGCCCGCCCGGCGTTGCCTGACGGTCCGGGCGCGCCCCCGGGCCGCCTCCGGCCCAGGGCGCGAGCCCAGCTCTCCGGGAGGAGGGCCCCAAGGAGGACGACGACAGAGCAGGATCAGCAGGAGGAGGAGGAGGATCGGCACAGGGTCGCACGGGCCCCCCTCCAGGGGCCAACAAGGCCACCTGGCGGAGACGGGCTCGGCGGCGCGCGGGCCTAGGGCGCGGGCAGGCTTCTGCGAACGCTCCTGGAGCTGCCCCCGTCCTCTCGGCGGAGCCGCGCCCCCCTGGAGCCGACCTCCGTGGCGAGCGATCCGCGACTCTGAGCCGGCCCCCTGCCGATCGGCCCCCTGGCGATTGGCGGAGTCCCAGGGCGGGCCACGGCGGCGGGGAGGGTCGCAGGGGGCCAGCCCCCGGCACCTTTGGAGAGGGGTCGGCGGGCTGGCCCGGCAACCCGCACCGCAGCAGGAGTCGCGGAGGGCAAAGGCGCACGACGTGGGCGCCAAGCGCAGATCGAGAGAGGAGGGCGCCCGTGATTCTGACCCCTGCCTCGGCGACAGCCCCATGGCGCCACTGACAGGGGAGCTCCACGAACTTGGGGCCGCGGCGTCAGGTGGCAAGACGATGGGTCAGCTGGGCAGGCACATCCTCCAGGCTGCTCGGCGGCGCGGCTCCCCCTACGGCGAGTGCGTGAGGCGACAGCTCACCGGCCAGCTATGGCAGGGAGGCAAGCGACAGCGAGATGTCCTTCCTCTCCCTGTCCCGTGGGGGGACGACGCTGTCGAGATGGCCATGGAACAGCTGGATGGGCGGTCGCTCCCGTCCAGTTGGCATCAGGGGCGTGACGAGCGAGCTCGGCTTGCAGGCATCGGCAGCTGGGTCATCCTCGTCATATCGGCCCTCAACTTCCTGTACGCGGGGGCGGACAAGCTCGTGGACCTGCGCCGGCGCGCGGGGCCGGCCAACCAATCCCAGATCAGAGCTCTCGAGAAGATCAAGGAGGCGTGCACTTATCACGTCGACCGCCGCTCCGAAGAGACAGGGGCGTTCGGACGGTCGCCGAAGATCGACTTCGACCAGATGCTCGGCAGGAAGCGGCTCTCTTACGAGGGCCACGAGGTCTCGATGCCGGAGAAGCTCACGCTGCAGGAGCTCCTCCCTGGCTTGCCGCCGCGCGGCGAGGCCGCCTCAGTCGACCCTTTGGAGTTTGCGTCCGAGGAGGTCGTTCACGCGCTGCTTCACCCTGAGCTGGTGTGCAATGTGGGCGGCCACTGTGGTCCCCAGCCGCCGGCGAAAGTACATGCTGAGGCAGCTGATTGGGACGTCATCGTCAAGGAGTTGCTGGAGCGTGGGGTCCTCGAAGAGATCCCGCACGACGCCATCGCGAGGGTCGGGGGTCAACCCATCCTGAACGGCGCCTTCGGGGTCGTGAAGAGCGGCACGCCCATGCCGCCAGCCACGAGGGTCCTGCGGCTCATCATCAACATGGTCCCAAGCAACCGGGTCCAGGTGCCGATCCTCGGTGACATCAAGCTCCTGCCCGTGGGCGGAGAGCACCACGTCACCGTCATCGAGGACGGGGAGTTGCTCGTTTGGTCAAGTGAGGACATCAAAGGATGTTTCCACGTGTTTAAGTTGCCGGCATGTTGGCGACCTTGGATGGCGCTCTCGCGGCCCGTTGCCCCGGCGGCCCTCGGTAGGGCCACAGGGCCCCCGATCTGGGTGTCGGTGGCGGCTGTGCCGATGGGGTGGCTATCCGCCGTCGGCATCGTGCAACACCTCACGAGGCGCATCGTCACGGGCGGCACGCTGACCAACACCAGCCTCGACGAGTCCGCGGAGCTCCGGCGCGACGCACGATTTCCTCTGCGTCTCCAGCACTTGCCACGGATGTGGTGGAAGGTCTACATCGACAACGTTGACATCGCCGAGGTGATGGTGCAAGGCGAGGCTGAGGACCTCCAGGGGACTCTCAGCGTCGAGCAGGTCGCCGTTCGGGATGCCCTTGCCCAGTGGGGCATTCGCCGGAACGAGGACAAGACAGTCGAGCGGTCTTTCCTTGCAACGTCGATGGGGTCAGCCGTGGATGGGCGGCGCGGGCGCGTGAGCCCCACCTTCGAGAAGCTCCTTCTCCACCTCGCTCTCACATGCTGGGTGCTCGCACGGCCCGACTGCAAGGCGATCTGGCTTGCCGCTGCCGCTGGCCGGTGGTGTTTCGATTTCGGGCATCGGCGGCCGGCCTTCGGCGCATTCGATCGCATCTGGAAGGAGATGTCAGAGTGGCGAGGGCGGCACCCCATATCGCGTACCTCTGGGGATGAGCTGTACATTGCCATGGCTATTTCCCCTCTGCTATTCGCTGACCTCCGGGCCGTCCTGCATCCGGAGCCGCTCGCGACCGACGCCTCAGAGTACGGTGGCGGGACGTGTGTCGGGGCATCGCTCACGCCAAAGGGCTGGGCAGCGGCCCAGACGGAGGCCGGGCCGGCGTGGCCAGAGAGCGGCCCAGTTTCGGAGACTGCTGCGAAAAAGTATGTAGTTCACGGTCTGTTGCGGCAAGCTGACCACCGCGGGAGCGATGTGCGGCTGGACTTGGGTCTGCCGTTCCGCCCGAGCGCGTGGCCGCGGGCTCCGATAGACGTCGAACGATGGCAGTGGCAAACTGTCCTGAGCCACGCTTGGCGCCGGCAGGGCCGCCACATTAATGAGCTCGAGTTGGCCGAGGTCCTGCTTGCTGTGAAATGGTTTTGCCGCAGGGCGGACCGGCTCGGAAGCAGGGTCGCCATTTTGGTGGACTCTCAGGTCACTCTTGCAGTTTGCGCCAAGGGGCGGTCATCCTCGAGGCGTTTGAACCACCTGTTGCGACGTCTTGATGCGTATTGCCTAGCTGCCTTCCTGTGGCCATTCTTTGGCTACGTAGCGAGCAAGGCCAACCCGGCCGACGGCCCTTCCCGTGCCCCTGGGAGGTTGTCCCGGCCGCGTGGCCGATACGAGGCCCCCCGAGACGCTCCCGGGAGGGCCGCGGGGGACCCTGCATCCAGCCATGAGTCCTAAGCAGGTCGCCGCGGCCACGAGGAAGGCTGGGCGCGCCGCTTCGCGCGCCTCTCTCGGCAAGCTTCAAGACCAGGTAGTCACAGCCGGGACTCTTGCCCGGTATCGGCAACAGGTGAAAGGTTTCTTAATTTGGCGATCGGCCGAGCTCGATGACCCGAGTGTTGAGGCCGATCTCGATGAGCAGCTCATGGCTTACATTGAAGTGCTGTGGGCAGAGGGCGACCCCAAAGCCTATGCAAATGATTTGGTTGCGGGGATCCAGCATTTCATGCCCCGGTACAGGAGAGCTCTGAACGGTAGCTGGCGGCTCCTGGGGGCGTGGGCCCGGGCTGAACTACCAGTCAGGGCCCCCCCTCTCAGTAAAAAGGTTGCCTTGGGTATCGCCGGCTACGCGGCCGTCCAGCGAAGCTACGCCTTAGGAGTTCTATGGCTTGTTGGCTTCCACTGTTGCCTCCGCTCAGGTGAGATGTTCGCCCTGCGAGCTGGCGACATCATTTTTGGGCAGGGCTCCAACTACGCCGTGCTCAACTTAAGGCTCACCAAGACCGGGGCGCGGCAGGGCGCTCAAGAGTCGGTCACAATTTCTGACAGTATCGTGGCCGCTCATTTGCAGCGTGTCGTGCGTGATTTGCCACCTGGGCAGTTGGTGTGCAGCTTGTCAGGCCCGTCGCAGCGGCAGATTTTCCGCGAGATATGCCGAGAACTGCAGCTGGACGAACACGGGTATGGCATGTATTCTTTCCGGCGAGGTGGTGCAACTCACGATTTCTCCCACCATGGGCGCCTCGACCGCACAATGGTGCGCGGACGATGGTCAAATTCACGCACGGCCCGCTTATACATAACCGAAGGCTTGGCTGCCCTATCGGACCTCCGACTCACGCCTCCGCAACACAGATTGTTGGAGACGGCTGCCAATTTTTGGCATCCAGGTTAGGGGTGTGTGGAAGATGTTTTCCGGGCGCTGTCTCCTCTCCTGCCCCTGTGGGCGCTCCTGGCAGTGGCTGGGAGGGCCCCGGTGGGCGAGAGGGTGAGCTAGCTCTTGCATGCCCGATTCATTTCCCTTTTACAGAAACCCCTGGCCACTGCGGAAAAATGCATCGAGCAGAGTCCATGTGCCATGCCCCCATGAGTATGGACGGAGCGAGGGGGGGGGCAGTGGCCGCAGGCGTAGGGACCACTCCGCTCAGAAGTCGTGCGCCCCCCCTGGACGTGGTGAGAGTCGGGGGGGAGGCTTGCAGCAGGGAGTGGTCCGTAGCGTCTCGGCTCGCCCGCCCTGCCCGCCCTTTTCGCTCGCCAGTCGAGGCTCAGCCTGGCTGGAAGATGTTTTCCGGGCGCTGTCTCCTCTCCTGCCCCTGTGGGCGCTCCTGGCAGTGGCTGGGAGGGCCCCGGTGGGCGAGAGGGTGAGCTAGCTCTTGCATGCCCGATTCATTTCCCTTTTACAGAAACCCCTGGCCACTGCGGAAAAATGCATCGAGCAGAGTCCATATATATATATACGCAGTGGCCATATATAATGGCCGTCGGCCCATCCTGCCACCTTGCCTGGCTTGTGGGTTAGAGGCCTCTTGGATGTTCGTTTGGATATCGTGGGAGGCCTCTCGGGCGCCTCCTGGAGGCAGCTTCGAGGCCTCTCCGGGGCCGTTTGGGGGCCTCCTGGGGCCTCTTTTTGGGCCCTCTGCCTCTTGGGCTCTCCTTGGGGCCTCTTGGGGCCTCCTGGGGGCCCCTTGAGGCGGAAGGCTTGAATTGTCGGTTCATGTTCCCCTCCTGGGCGCCTTTTGGGGCCGTCTTGGGGCCCTCTTGGGCTGTTTTGGAGCCCTCTCGGACCGTTTGGGGCCCTCATGGGCTCCTCTTGGGCCGTCTTGGGACGGTCTCGGGGGCCTCTAGGGCCATCTTGGAGCGTCGGAAGCCCGAAAACGCGAGAACGCGAAAAACATCGAACAACACAAGGACAACACAATGATTTGTGTCGCTTTGGGTCCTCTTGGATCGTTCTTGGGGCTTCTATGGGGCCTCATGGGCCGTCTTGGATCACTCTTGGGCTATCTTTGAGGCCTCGTGGTACCCCTCTTGGGCGCTTCTTGGTACCCCTCTGGGCCCGTTTGGGGGACACGTGGCCTCTGGAAAAGCCACGCGAGGCAGCCCAAGAGCGCGCGAAAGCGCCCGGGAAATTTGAGAATTTCATGCCCCAGGGGGACCGGCTCGTTTTTCTGATATCCTTGCTGCTTGCTGACACCGCGTTCGCCCGATGCGCTTGCACGCTTGCGTGCAGGAGGGAGGAAGGAATGCTGATTTGTTTCACGCGCGAAAGTCCTTTGACACGCCGAAGAAGTCGCAGTAGCTCCGAAGAAATCGATGCTTGGTCGCTTCCTGAATGCCTGGAACGCTCCAGGCACTCAGGAAATCTTCAATCGTCAAACTTCGAATCTAGATCCACTGCCTGTCTCTCTCGAATGGGGAACTTGAATTTCGAGCCTCAAGCGTGGATCCAAGATTGTCGGGTCAGCTCGATGTACTTCGTAGGGGAGCGCCGTTTGGGCTTTTGGTGGGCTCTTTTGGGACGTCCTGGGGCCCTCTTGGGCCGTCCTGAGGCCTTCTCGGGCCGTCTTGGGGAGCTGGAGCCCTCCAGAGGTCTTCTGAAGCCATCTAGGGGCCTTTATAGGGGCCTCCAATGGCTTTCTCGGGGGTCTCCCATGGCTTTCGTGGGTCTCTCTTGAGGGCCTTCTGGGGGCATCTTGGGCTTCTTGTGGGCAGTCTCGGGGCTCTCTGGGGTCTCGGGGCCCTCTTGGGCCGTCTTCAAACCCTCTGGGAGGCCTCGTGGGCCGTTTTGGGGCGATATCGGGGGCCCATCCGGCTAGCTTGGATGCTGCGAAGGCCCAAAAAGCGGATATACTAAAAATGCGGATTCTTTTGAGGGAGTGGGGCCATGTTTGCTTCTTCGGGTCTCTCTGATAGGCCTCTTGGGACGTCTTGGAGTCCTCTTGGGCCGTCTTCAGACCATCGAGCTTCTTCTTGGAGCGCTCTTGTGTTGTCTTTGGTCTCTCCTGCGCCTCTCCGATGACCCTTCTGATCGCCATGAGTCTGCTCGCATGGCCCGCAAGGCGCCTTGGGAGGCCCGGAGGGGCTAGCGTGCCTTTTCCAAGGGCGTCCAAGGGGCCGCCGAGACGTCTGAAAGGGCGTCCGGGGCGTGCCTGGGGGCGGGGTCCGGTTTAGGGGGGTGGAGGGGGGTAGGGGGGGGACCGGGTAAGAATACAAACATTTGCGTAACATATACAATATGTATACGTATGCGTGTATACATATATATATATATACACACGTGTATGTGTATGTAGGTATGTGTATATATGTATGTGTATATGTATACATATGTACATATGTATGTGTTCAAATAGACAAAACGTGAGGGTTCGCTTCGTTTCGCCTCGAATTTTGTTCCTGCGCCCAGGTACTGTGGGGGACTGCCGAAGGGAGCACCGGTGCGGAACAGTCATGACCAGGAGGGGGGTGCGGGTCATTGGTTGGGTGGAAACCACAGGCTCCCACTTGGGCGAAGGTGACGACCTCGATACTTGGGTGAGCGATAACCCCACCTGGGGTGACGGTTATGGCGTCGAGGGGGTGTACGTCATGACCGCGAGCTGGGTGAAGGTCATGGCGAAGCGGGGCCTGAGTTTGCCGCGAAGCCGATGACTGGGAACACACCGGTGAGATGAACGCGAGGGGCGTGAAAGTCATGGTACGAAAGGGCCTCAAGTCATGACCTTCATGACGGTTCAGTGCATGGCCGTGACATGGGATTGACACCATGACCAGCCAGGTGAACTCAGAAATTTGGAAAAGGAGGGGGTCATGGAGGTGATCATGAGAGGGCGAGGGTGGTAACCGTGAGATGGTTCTTGGTAAGTTTTGCGCGGGGTCACAGGTATACACCGTTAGGACGGCGCGCCCCATGACCGCGAGGGGGGTCGAGATCACGCTGGCCGAATTGCACGCAGCTTGTCGAAGAAACGCTTGGCCTGGCAAGCAGAGTGTCGGAGAGACACTCAGTGGGTTGGGAGGATGGGGCTCGGAAACATGATCCGAAGATCTGTATTATCACGCGCTGGTGGTACTTAGTGGATAGGTATGCGCACTTCCATTGGCCGTCGCACCCGAGCCCGCTGCAGCTTGAATTGCCTGCCAGTTGCGATGGCACTTCTGCTTGAGTTGCATTGGGTGTTTTGCTTTCGTCTCGCTGGAAACGACGTTACCGCTCGTCGCATTCACGCACCCCTCCTTCATCGCCAGCAGTTTCTTCTAAAGAGTTCAGCTCTGCGCGTCCTCTGGCTGGGCCTGCGCACTTGGGCAATACCTGCGGGTTCCGATCGGCAGCGATACTGCACCGCTGGCGCAGACGATTTACGCCGAAGTCACGGCGCGATCCATGAAGAACGGAAGCTGGCCAATGCAGTAATGATGTTGTATCGCGAACGAAACGCAATTCGGAGTGCACTATTACGTCCGCACCAGGACCGGAACGCAAGACGGTACATGCTCCGGCCCCGCGATCACCCAAAATTTGCACGAGCGCCAGGAAACAATCATGTGTGAATTTCGTGCCATCAGCACACCGCAATACGGAACCCGATGCGGAATTCATTACTGCATGGGGATTTGCCAGACCCCCTGGAATTTCGCATTCCCGTGGTTCATCCCCAGTGTTCGCCGCATCGCATCAACACCTGAGAACGTCCAAGATGGCTCTGAGTGGGGTCCGAACACATACAAGAAGGTTCTTGGATGGCCCCACCGAAAGACTTCGGCAGGGCTCCAAGAGGGCCCCGAAAGGACCACGAAGTAGGCTGCAGGGTGCAATTTGCTTTTTGGAAGTTCCCAGGGGTCCAGGATGGCCATGGGGAGGCCACGAAGTAGATTGCAGGTTGCAGTCCGCTTTTAAAGAAATTTGCGCGGTGTTGGATTGGCGGCCCATGCGCTGCGGTGACAACACATGTCTTTCTTGCTGGACGCAGGCGGCCGAGTGCACATGTCATTGCATCCGGATGCTATTGCTCATACTTTGCATGTTCCCAACCCCGTCCTCCAAACACGACAGTTGTCTCTCTCAGGGTGTTGTTTACGCGTATGAAAAATTGTCCTCGCCCTCAACCGAATCAGTGAGCAACACGATGGGCATGCCTCCCGTGGCCGCCAGGGCAAGTTTCTTGGGGCTCTCCTGGGACGTCTATCGGGTTCCTGGTCCATCAAGGAAGTCGCTGCGATGTTTTTGGGGCCTCCGCGGCGTCCAAAGAAAAGCGGGCGGCTGGCCGGGGAGGCCCGGGTGGCAGTCCGAAAGGTGCCCCGTGGCGGGGGGGATCTTCGCGCTTGGGGGCGACCTAGCTCTCTCCTATTGTCCAGGAAGCCAAGGATTAGATAGAGGCGAAGAGGAGGAGGAGGAGGAGGAGGAGGAGGAGGAGGAGCAGGCGGAGGAGGAGGAAGGGGAGGAGGAGGGCGAGGAGGATGGCGAGGAGGAGGAGGAGGAGAAGGAGGAGGAGGAGGAGGAGGAAGAGGACGGGAAATACACACACACACACACACACACGCACGCACGCACGCACGCACACACACACACAAACACACACACACACACACACACACGTGTACGCACGCACGCACGCACGCACACACAGACACACAGACACACACACAGACCAGACACACATACACACACACACACACACACACACGCACGCACGCACGCACGCACGCACACACGCACGCACACACATCCACACACAAACACACACGCACGCACGCACGCACGCACGTACTCACACACAGACACACACACAAACACACACACACACACACGCACACACACGCACGCACGCACGCACGCACGCGCACACACACACACAAGCACACACACACATACACACACGCACACACATAAACGCACGCACACGCAGACAGACAGACAGACGCACGCGCACACACACACACACACACACATACACACACACATCGATTTATGCCAGCGCACACATACGTTTGGTATCGTTTACCAGTGGCGGTGCTCTTCCTATCTGAACGAGGACTCTTTAAGCCATCCGTTGTTTGGGACGGCGCGCACGCCTGGGTGGCGCGCGGGGGCGGCCTTTCAAGAGTGCAGGGGACCTCTTACCAGGGCCCAGGGGGCTTCTCGTAAGGCCTCATAGAAGCCAGGAGGGCATCCAGGAAGGCACTGGCCTTCGAAGAAGCCCCCCCGTCGGGTGTCGCTAGAAGTGCCCCTGGCCCAAGGTGCCCCCAGCTTTTCGCCTCCATTTTGGGGCCCCCTGGGGCCCTCTGGGCCCTGCGAGGGGTGCCCTGGAGGCCGTCTGGGCCACCCCCGAGAATCCTGGGGGTGCCTTGGGCCAGGGGTGCTTTCTGGCAGCACCCGGCCCCGCCTCCTTGAACGGCCGCCGACCTCGGCCCAGGTGCGGCAGCTTCGCGTCGTGCCGGCTCGGCGGGGACCCCCGGCGCGGGCGTTCCAGGCTGAGCAGCGCCAGCGGCTCGGAGTCGGCCGGTGTCGAGCCACCGGCGCCGCGGGAAGGCCGAGGTCGCTCGCAGCTGAAGGATCCGCGCGGTGGCAGGCATCAGCCAGGCCTCGGACAGAAGCAGCGAACGCTCGTGCCACATTCATCCGTCAACGCCTCCCCCTCCCCCAATGTTCAAAGTTGGCGTTGGCGGTGGGTCTGATGAGTTGCACCTCGACCGCAGTCTCCCCCGCGCGTGCCAACTTTGAGTTCGGGGGGCAGGGGGGGTGTTCACTAATTGTTCCCCTCTACCGACGCGCAAGTCGTCGCGGCACGAACTTGCTATATTGTAATTCCCGTCGCGATTAGCGAGGCAAACTTAAGTCGCGCCGCGGGCAGCCTGCCCCCGCCCTCCGAAGTTGAAGCCAGCGCGTCGAGGTGCGCGGTTGGGGAGACACTCGGCCAAGAGCCCAGCGCGCCCGTTAACTCTGCAGGGGCTGCTCAACGAGGAGTGCCCATTACGTGTGTCGAGTTTGACAGGGCCGCTCAACGACGACGCAAAGCCATCGGGTGGCGCCGCGTTGATTGCGACGAAACTTGCGGTGTCAGGAATGCACGCTTGCGTGTGCAAGCTCGGAGGCACCGAGCTGTTCGTCGCGTGTGGCTGAACCTCAACCGTGAAACAGTTCCTCGTGGGGCGGGGTGAAAATGACAAAGAAACTTGCGGTGTCAGAAACCAACGCACCAGCCGTGGCGGCACGAACCTGCCGCACAGCACGCAGGCACATCAAGGAAGCAATCAGCTTGCCGGCGGGCGCCCCACGAGAATCTCTCATCTCCCGATGGGGCCGCAGAGCCTTGGGGCACCGTGCGAGGCCCAGCGCCGAGGGTGGACGTGCCCCCAGGCTTCTTAGAGCAAAATGTCTTACAGCCAACGCGCCTAGGAAGGACCCGCGCCTTGATCCAGGGTGCCCCTGTGTCATTGCCTCTGCGGCCCGTCATTTGCCGTAAGTTTTCACCAGCCGCCCGCGGCCCCAAAGTCCCGACTTCCGGCTCCAGGGATCTTGCGGCCCTACACCACCCGTCCTTGCTACTTGTTGTGATTGCATCGTACGTGCCTACCGCATCGGCATCCACCCCGTGGCACTGCCCGGCCGGACCCCGGCGCCCGCGACCAACGAGCCCGCCGCGGGCCTGCTCGGAGCGCCGCACGGGCTGCCGGCCATGCAGCCCATAGGCAGCGACGACTCGTCCGCGGACGACGCCGAGGACCGGCGACAGCTGCCGTACATGAACAATAGATTCGAACCCTTACACATTTGAGGGAGATTCTAGATCACCCCCGCGCCCCCGACATCAATGTTGATCTCAGTAAAGGCGGTGCTTTGGGGTTCGAATATTTCTGTCCACTCACGCCCCCCCCCGTCGCCACGCCATCAATATTAATTTCGGGGGGTCTGGGGGGCATCTTGGGCCACAGGGTTCGAATATAATGTCCATGTACTGTGGCTCGTTCCGGAAAGGGCCACAAGTCGGCGACTAGAGACTAGAAAGTGTATGGTTACGCTGGGGTGTGGTTTGCGACCGGCATTGCGGGAGCCTGGGGAGCACGACGCTGTCCTCGTCGGGCCTCCTCGGGGCGCGGCGGAGAGCTCCGTCGAGGTCCTCGCCCACCCCCCAGGGTGCCACCTGGGGCTCTGGTTGCAAACCCCACCCTTTGCAAACCACACCCTTCGGAGTCGCCGATCGAAAGGGACAGGAGTCACTGCAAGCGGGAGTCAGCCAGAGCGCTGGATCGCGCAGGATCCTGCAGAGCCAGGGGTGCACTGCCCCCGGCTTGGGCGCAGGATCCTGCAGGATCCTGCAGGATCCTGCCTGGCCCGACTGACCCGGGCTTGCACTGACCCAGATCAGTGCGACCCCGATAGGAAAGGGCCTCACCTCTGGCGCGCGTCGCCCTCGGCGGAAGGCGGGCGGAAGGCTGGCGGAAGTTGGCGGAAGCAAAACGGTGGCGGCTCCGTCGGCGGAAGCCAGCGGAAGTAAACCGAGGCGCTGACATTTGGTCCAACGTTTCTGGAACCGTCCTGCTGCCACAAGGGTTGAGAACAACCCCAGTTTTGGAGGGGTGCCCTTGCGTTCTTCGTGCTTTGGCTCTCCACCATGGAACGGTCGTCGTTGTGGGTATCTCCATGGGGTAGTGGGTCTTCCACGGCGGGGCTTCTCTTCGTGGCCCGCCTTCATGTGGCTATGCACGTAAGAGGGAGGAGGGAGGGGCCCACACGCTTTCGGAAGTTGTCGTGGGTTGCTGGAGGTTGTCGTTCTTCGAAATGCGTTCCAGCAGCTGCGCCTCGCCGAGAACGTTCTGGAGGTGCCCAGATGGTCCCGAACGGCCGCCGGGGGTCGAGTTGTGACCCGAGAGCCAAACGCGAGAGCGGCCCTGCGCAAGAGTGACCTTTGGTGGACGGCTTCCGGGGGGGAGTGGGAGAGCAAGACACAAGCACGCGTGCCGACACTGTCAGGCGATCGCAGACATGGATCCAGGGGTCGTGGATCAGCGACGGGGCCCGTGTCCATGGGAGGCCGTGGATTTCTCCGCCGCCGAGCGAGGCGGCACCGGCCGCACTTTGGGGAGGGCACCTCCCCCGATCCATGGATTTGGCGACCGCGCGCCAAATCCATGGATCGCTACGGTGGGGGCGTTCGTTGAGGCATGTGCCCAAGCGGCCTCAGACCCTGGAGGATTCCTTCTCTGATGTGGGCGGTGGTGATATCCATGACCAATCCACGATTGGCTTTCCACTGGCTTCCAGACCCTGAGATCCTTATCGAAGGTTTCCTTATCCAATGCCCCCACCGGGTCTCCGCCGCCGAGCGAGGCGGCACCGGCCGCACTTTGGGGAGGGCACCTCCCCCGATCCATGGATGGCGACCGCGCGCCAAATCCCTGGTCCCGAGCAACCCGTACAGGAAGGATGCGCGTATAGTAGAGGAGGGGGAGGAGGAGGTAGAGGAGGAGGAGGAGGAGGAGGAGGAGGAGGAGGAGGAGGAGGGACCATGTCGGCAGGCGTGCAGCTACCGTCGCATCGCACATGCAGCGGTCGGCAGGCCGCGCAGCGAAGGCCGAGTCGTTATCCTCCCTGGGCCTCGGTGGCCCTTACGGGGGCCACAAGGCTGCGGCCTGTGGCGGCCGCTCGGGACCGTGCACCTGGTGGGGAGTTCCTCCGAAGGGATTAAGCGACCCGTCCTCCTCCTCATCCTCCTCCTCCTCCTCCTCCTCCTCCTCCTCCTCCTCCTCCTCCCTCCTCCTCCTCCTCCTTCTCCTCCCTCCTCCTCCTCCTCCTCCTTCTCCTCATCCTCCTCCTCCTCCTCCAATTCCTCGGGTCGCCTACGGCCCCGGGGAAACCGTGCAGCACCGGGCATCCCAAAAGGCGCTGCCGACGAAGCGCAGCGGCTGGAAAGCACCCCGAGGCCAGAAAGCCTCCAGAAGCCAACGAAACGTTTTGGAAGTCTCCGAGGTGAGTCTCGTCCTTCTCAGGGTCCTGAGGAGGAGGAGGAGGAGGAGGAGGAGGAGCAGGAGAAGGAGAAGGAGGAGGAGGAGGAGGAAGAGAAAGAGAGGAGGAGGAGGAGGAGGACGAGGAGGAGGAGAGAAAGAGAGAAAGAGAGGAGGAGGAGGAGGAGAGAAAGAGAGGAGGAGGAGGAGGAGGAGGAGGAGGAGGAAGAGGAGGAGGAGGAGAGAAAGAGAGGAGGAGGAGGAGGAGGAGGAGGAGGAGGAGGAGGAGGACCAGCCAGCGTAAACCTAGAAACGCATTAGCGATGTTGCAAGAAACCCTCCCTCCAAGCTCCTTTTGCATAGGGTCCTACGACAAGTCGTCCTCATTGTGAAAAATGCCCAATTGGAAAACAAACGCATGATGATCCTCAAGCGCATTCGAACATGTCCAGGGACTTCAGCCTTGCGAGTAAACGTGACTGTCGTGCTATGACAATCCTAAGCCGCGCCAGAACACCATACCTGGGAATTAATCAGCACGAGTGCTGCGCTCTGACCGTCTACACTACTAGAACACCATTCCTAGGACTTCGACGGTGCAAGTCTTTGAAGCTGGTGTACGAGTTTAAAGGACATGCGTGCGGCGCCGAGGCGAGAGCCAAACTTCGGAAACGAACCGCCCTTCATCCGTGAAACTGTTTCGCATATGTCAGACGATTGTGCACGGCGCCTAGGCGAAAGCCACATGTTGAAAACGGCCGACGCTCCGTTTGTCAAACTATTGCAAACACTTAGGACGAATGCGCGCGGCGCTCAGGCGACATCAACATTAAACATTTTGTAAACGGTCCGCCTTCCGTCCGTGGAACAGTTGCAACCGTTTGAGACGAATGCGCGCGGCGCTGAGGCAAGCACGTGAGGATTCGACTGCAGCAGTCGGAGCAGGCACCTCTAGCGGACGGCCTCAATGCGCAGCTCGCCTAAGCCGACACTGTGTAGAAAGGGTCACCTCGACCGGTTCCACACGAAAGTGGTGGGCGACCCGCAGGCGTTTGGTGGTACGATCCCCATTGGAGAAGCTCCTGGAGGGTGACGTCAGCTGCTTCGACCTCGGGAGCTGCGACGGGCTCTTCGGCTTGGGGGATGTCTACGAGACCCCGTCGGTGGACCGCGCCAATGCAGAGGCACGCAAGACCCAACTGGTCGAGGGCGTCACCAAGCTGGCAGGGGATCTCTTAGGCAAGGCCGAAGAGATGGTCAACCGACTCAAAGCGGAACACCAGCAGCACTTGGACCAGCTCCCCCAGAAGAAGCGGAGGGCCGACGGCGAGCAGTCGGCAGCCAGCGATGTCGCAAGCCAGAAGCCCCCCGCAGCTGCTGTGGATGCTGCTCCTGGCAATCCTGACGGTATCGGCCAGCCCGCTGCCGCAGTCTCGCCAGCCACAGATGTCCGCTGGCGGGCCGCCGATCTCTTGGCCAATGGATGGGGAAGCTGGCAAAGGCCGAGGCAAGACCCCGGCCGCGGGCAAGGGCGACGGCGGCGCCGGAGGCAATGCCGCGGCCGACGCCGCCGCTAAGGCAGCTGGAGGCAAGAGAGGGGCGGGGGGGGAACGGACAGGGGGGCAACGCAGGCTTTGCATGCGAGCAACCAGGCTGAAGGCACACCTTTACGCCCCCTGGCGTTTCTCTTTCTGCCACCGCCTATGACCCCCCCCGCAGCGCCTTGCTGTCATGCTGCCGTGCGTCGCAGCGACGCCCCCCCCACCCGCCCATGGCACGGCGAAGGGGCTGGAGGGCATGGATTTGAGCGAGCTTGGCCGAGCATATTTCAGCGACGGTTTGGGGGGCCACGATGCTGCCAGGAAATCCCGACAAGTTTTAAGCCCGAGTGAAAGGGGGGGGCTGCTGCATGGAGATCTGCAACTCCACGAGTTGGGGGTCGCCTAAATGTGTTCCTGAGCGGGGGGCGTTTGCCCGAGTGGTCGTGTTCCAGGAGATCACGGTCGACCCCTGTGACGCTCGGAGTTGTGAGGATGAGCTTCAGAAGCAGGGGTGGAATTCATTTGTTCTGGTCTCGCAGGTTGACTGAAGCGGGAGGATTATCAGCGTGGGTTGGAGTGTGTGTGTGTGTGTGTGCGTGTGCGATCGTTTGTGAGCATCGGCTTTCCCCTCACCGCCGCGCCACCCTCCCGCATGGGCGGCGCGGCCTTCGAGCAGCCGAGGGCGAAGCGTGGGCGGTGCTACCAGCGGCGCTTCGGCGGCCGCTAAACAGCGGCGGCGGGCAGGGAAGCAGAACGACGCGTGCTGGAGGCCAAGGCGATCGCCACCAGCTCCCCGTGACTTGCAGCCCAGCAGGGCCGGAAGGCAGGACGCACAAGCGGCGGTACCAGTGCAGATGAGGGCGCGAGCGACACAGATTCCCCGCGCGAGGACGGTCGGTTGGGGCGCTCACGCAGCCCAGCAGCCGCTGGCCGAAGGGGCGCGAGGGCGAGCTGCAGCTGGCGTGGAGGTCACGACCTGGCTGACCTTGGGCACGAGATTCAGGCCAGCGGGCCCTACGCCTTCTGATGCCGCTGCGGGGCGTTCGCAAAGCTCGGGGGCAAGGACCGCGCCAAAGGCCCGAGGGCCCAGTGCCAGGGGAAACTGTCGCCAACGGAAATGGCGACTGCAGGCCAGAGGAAGAAGCAGCAGTGCTTGGCCAAGTTGCTGCGCGGCTGTGACCTTTACGCGGGCTGCCTGCTGCTGGATTGTCCAGGGCCGCGTGGACATCCCAGTTCCAGCGTTCAGAGACCTGGGCTCGTGAGTTCGGGCAACCTGCGACAGCAACTGGGTGTGGAAGCAGCTGCTGCTTGCTCTGGCGCTGGCCACGGGGGCCCAGGGTCCGAACGGTGCCAGGCTCCCCCGCCCAGCTGTGGTCGAGGCGCCTGCGGCCTGGCGGACGAGGCAGAGGCCGCGGGCCCAGTGGGGCACACGGCCGGGAGCCAACCTGTTGGCCGGTGCAAGCCCCACGACCACAAGGGCAGGGGTGCACGGGGTCCTCCCTGAGGAGGAAGTGGAGGAGGAGGAGGAGGAGGAGGAGGAGGAAGAGGGAGGAGGAGGAGAAGAAGGAGGAGGAGGAGGAGAAGGAGGAGGAGGAGGAGGAGGAGGAGGAGGAGGTGGAGGAGGAGGAGGAGGAGGAGGACGAGGAGGAGGAGGAGGACGAGGAGGAGGACGAGGACGAGGGCAGGCGGCCCCCGGCCTGCAGTCCTCGCCGCGAGTGCGGCGAGCTGCTCGGCGGCCGTGCGGAGGTAGCGCGGGACGTCGACCCGCCGAGCGCGGAGGAGGCCGTGCGGGGTGCTACACGCGCCCGCTCGCGGCCCGGATGCAGAGTGCCGCCCTTCGGCTCCTGCTGTCGGGCGGCGCACGCATGCGTCCACAGAGAGAGAGAGAGAGAGAGAGAGAAAAAAAAAAAAGACAAACATAGAGAGAGAGAGACAGAGAGAGAGAGGGCGAGAGAAGAGAGAGAGATAGAGAGGGGAGGGAGAGAAAGACAGGGAAAGAGGGAGAGAGAGAGGCTAGAGAGAGGCGAGAGTCAGAGAGAGCAGGAGGACAGAGGCGGAGAGCGGAGAGGGGGTAGTAGGAGGACGAGGGAGGACTCCCGAGACCCTGCCCATGGCCGCTCCGTGCCCAGGGTCCCCCCCTGCGCGCGAGCCCCCGAGGAGAGCGCGCCGGCCGCGGACGCGGCGGGGCCGCCCGCCGTGGGCGAGGCCCGGGCGGCGGGCGAGCAGGGCTACCAGGCGCGGCGGCGGGCGGCGCAGCAGGAGCACGCTCGCGCGGGGCTCAGACTTAAGTCTGGCTGTCCCTCCACAGGGGGGAATGTTCAAGCATAGTCCAAAAATAGTCCGGGGACCATTCTGTGACTGCTTGAGCTTTTTGGGCATATTTTTTGACTGCTTTTAATTTGTCCTCCGAGCTACTAACGACCAGCTCTCGTTTGGTGACGGCCCTTCCCAGGCCATCTACAGTCCGCACCTGCTACATGCTGCTGTGATGATGTATTGTGTTCTCTCAGCTTGTTCGCTGGCGGCAGATTTTTTACCTTCGTGCATTGGAGCTGTCAGAGTGCGGGCGCGCTTCGGCTGTCGCCACAAAGGAACATTATAGCTCGGCGTTTCCGTAGCCGCCACCAGCATTGGAGAGAGGGTGACGGAAGATCGCTCGACTGTCATCTCGAATCTCACCCATCATGTCGTCTTGAGGGGCGACTACGTGGCGGGCAGACATGTGAACAAATCGTGTGGTATAGCCATCCTTTCCAAATAATGCAATGTTCGATTCGCCTACGGTACCAGTTGTTTTCCAAGGACGTGTAGCTGCATCTTGGTTGTGTTCAGAGCGCTCCGGCTTGCTCATCCCAGTGACCTACGTCCAGCCTAGGTCCAGCGGTCATCGTGGACGGCGGGAATCGCATGCTCAGACGGCGCAGGCTCGCTACCTCTCAAACGTCGAATTCATGTGCCACTGGTTTGAACAAGTTCTGGCATGGTCCAAGTGGCGTCCTTCGTTGCTGTGAGGATATGGCTTGAACGACTCGTTCGGGTGGCGCCTGAGGGCGGATGGCGTGCAGGAGGCGGTCTGGTCGAAGGCATTTGGCTTATTTGAGAGCGGGGAGCAACATTACGCAGCCGACCAGGTGTTATATAGGTCCTGGACAAACACGCCATCATGGCGGTTACGACGTGCTACAACATCGGCGCCGCCGGCTTCGGGGCGCACGCGTTGAGCAGCATGTGTCACATGTCGGCGTTCGACTGGCAGGTACCGTCTGTGACACGTTGCGCGGCGTTGGGACGAGTCAACACGAAGTTGAAGTTGGGCGGGAAGGCCGGTCTGCAGGATCACGTCCCGCTGTTGCTCAAACTGGGCTACGCCTTCGTTTTCAGCTCATCCGCTCTTCTACGCGATGGGACTTTGACAAGCTGGCAACAGTTTTAGAAAACTAAATCGGTGTGCAGAGCTTCTACAGGACCTACAAGAACAGTTTCGAGGCCCCCCCCCCTCCGACGTTCACAAACTTTTTGTTGCAGGCGGCGGCGCCTGCTTAGGTGCGGGGTCCATGAATCACCGTGGCTCGTGCCACGGCTGAACGGCGTTTTGCGAGAGGATATAGCGGTTGGTCCGAAGGTGCAGCAGCACGTGAGGCTACGTGGCCGGCTCCTTCGCGATCGAAGGCAGGTTCGGGAGAAGGGAATTGGTGTTGATTGTGTTGGCCATGTCCCTGGATGAAGTTACGCCAGAAACGATTAGGACGCCAGGATGACATGACGGAGCTGCAGGTCGGCGAAATCGAGGACGCCTGGAAGAAGCAGAAGCACGCAGAAATCTGGCCTATAGCTGCTGTTCTCGCGGAGGCGCGTCGTGGCCGAAGACGTTTTTCTATGGAATGACTACTTCGAGGAGCTCAGTCGTGCCGGCGGGTTCTCGGCAGCCATCGTAGCCTTCAACGATTACCAGATGCAGTTGATCGAGGATCACCCCCCGCCGCTGCCCCTCGGGGGCGACGATGTCTTGCGTCTCGAACAAGGGCGCGATGATCTGAGGGCTGTCATGGAGTTGGCCGCCAAAGCACCGCGACGGAAAGCAGCCATGGCGCATTCCGCCCCGCCCGAGCTGATCATCGCAGCGTTGGGCCCGATGAGACGCCGCGCGCGCCGAGCAACGACGACGACGACGACGACGATGAGGGCGAAGGAGGTGGAGTCAGGCAGCTCGTCGAGTTCGCGTCTCGGCATCGGCTTCTTGGCGATCGTCGCGGGCCGGATGCGGAGCGGAGCAGGCCGGGGCAATTTTCCAATGAGTGAGAAGGCCTTCCAACATATCAGGCGAGCGCGGCCGGCGCTTGTCGCACGGCATACATCTCGGGCTGCGGCGCTGGGCGAGAGAAGCGGCGAGGGCGGCCCCATCTGCTCGGCGCCAAATTCACGATCTGCGCCAGGCGGGCGAGCGCCGCGCCTAAGACCTCAGTGTCGGAAGGGGGCCAGCGGACCGGACCGAGCACGTGATCGGGGGCGTGGTCATCCTCGCAGAAGGGGGCGCGAGGGGGCGCTCATCTCTCAGGACACCGATGGGGTGCCTTCTCGTCGGTTCGCATCTCAGTCGGTCACGCCGTCGCGTCGTCGGTCACGTCATCGCGTCGTCGGTCGCGTCGTCGCGTCGTCGTCGCGTCTCAGGCGTATATCATCTCGTCGGTCACGTCGAAGGAACCCATGTCTAGCGATCACGGGTGTTCGGTTCGGATTTCCCGGCGCTGCGCAGCGTGGCGGGGGCTTCGATCCAGGGGGCCGACCAGAGCTGCCTCCGTCGGCGCCGCGAGCCCAGCGCCGCCGCGATCAGTGGAGCGGACAGACAGCAGACGATGAACGACCTGTGTGGACCGCGCAGGGGAGACAGCCCTGCC
The DNA here is from genome assembly GCA_963575745.1 of Prorocentrum cordatum. NCBI lineage: Eukaryota > Dinophyceae > Prorocentrales > Prorocentraceae > Prorocentrum > Prorocentrum cordatum. The sequence goes on along the minus strand of CAUYUJ010015106.1, from coordinate 149,451 downwards.
GCTGTCTTCTGTGCTCAGACCTTCCGCAGACCAGATCCAGCGCGGCTGGGCGCGCTGCTGGTCAGGGCGCGGCGCGGAGTGCTCAGGAGGGAGAAAATACACAGACACAATTAATCGTCGATT